>JBBJLS010045923.1:0-13658 GCA_037577275.1 Bryconaethiops microstoma
TGTGTGTGTGTGTGTGTGTGTGTGTGTGTGTGTGTGTGTGTGTGTGTGTGTGTGTGTGTGTGCGTGTGCGTGTGTTTATAGAGAAAATACTACGTCCGAAGACATACACATAGTATTTGTGTGGACGTCCTCAAGCCTCACCGTGTTCTGTAGCGTGTCAGAGAGGGGGGATGTGAAGTTCAGTGCATCTGAATAATTTGCAAAGAGGGCTTGACTGTCATTCAGCTGGCTGCAGACATGTGCTCTCTTAGCATGGTAGACCCCCACAATCTGACCCTGAATTGTAGCCCCCAGCAATGTTGCAAACATCTCCATCCCCATCCCTGAGAAAGGCAGAGCACATGAGGAGATACAGACAGAGGAAACATGGAGGAACACACAGATCAAATTTCTCTGAAGCGAAGGAAATTGTCCTTAATGACCATATATGATGATACAGTTCTCTCCAGTAATACACAAGAGACAGGATGGAGTCTGGAAATCATCAGATCCTGACTGATAAAGAGTCGGTACATTTTACACGTGCGGCCAGCTTTACCCTGCCAGGAAAACGAAAACACTGCACTTTCACTATTACTATCAGTACTGCTGAAAACACTGACTACAGCTCTACAAGTGGTAAAAGTCTTAAAGCGTGTTGTTATTCATCTTAACACAAGCTGCAAGTTTATAGCATTATTATTTTGCAGTAATGTTCGTAATACTTGAATCATGACTGTAGTAGTAATAGTTCTTAGTTAATCTGTATTGTGTAACAATTGTCCTTGAAATGCCATGTCAACAGACCTGAAAAAGCTTTTTTTTTCATTTATCTACTATTCAAGTCTGTAACTATACTGCATTGTTCTTTACTCCTTGCGTCTCCCTCTGATGCTTGATACATTAAGCACAGTAGAAACAGGCTAAAAGCAGGAAATCATAATTTCCCAAAAGATAAAGGGCTACCAGTTTTAGAATGTGGCTGTCAGGGATGCATGATATTGGAATTGATCCGTTTCAGAAGGAAAAATAAATAAATAATGCTGTAAAAAATGATCTGCATCAGACAGATGTTTCAATTTGGCCAGTTTTCAAAACTGACATTAGCTGGTGTATTTCTTGTACTCTGGATGAGCAGAACATTTATGCAATGCTGGGTTAGAGCGATAAAATGTCCACTTCTTATTCATTTTACTGAATTTGTAGTCTTATGTTTTGAGATATCACTACTTATTGTCACGTCTCACCACCACAGGAATGAGGCACGTGTGCGGGTCTCCATATTTACTTTATTTACAAATACAAAACAAAAAGGCACGAGGGCCTAGATACAAACTAAACAAATATTATTATCTCTACTAGGTGCAATAACAGACTCCTAACTACCATCTGTGTCATCACTTAACTATAAGTTACTTACCCATAGTATTTATACCCAACATTTGTGTATATAGTGTATATTGCATAGTATATTTTATATTGAGTTTATTGGACTTATTTAGACTTTATATTTTGTATTGTTCTTGTCTATGTGTCTACAGAAAGAAATGTTTTCTCTAACGGTAATTCAGGTACATTTTGTCCTAATTTGAACATCAGCATCACCACTGACTTCTATTCACAGGAAAAACACTGAATATCAGCATCAGCCTAGGTGCCACAATCTTCACTAGTATCACTACTTCTCATTTCTGCTCCTTTATTCATAATTTACTTCATCATCTTTCACCCACACTGTTCACTGTATATTAGTGTTTTATTACAATAGCATGTAAACATGTTAAAGACCAGGGGAATTAAATCAGGCGTGTCTCATGTCTTACTGTAGCCAGTGGCCGAGTCTCTGTCTTTGCTGGTTCCTCCTAAGAACATGTTCAGTGAGGAGTAGGGTACATGGTAGCACTGAGAAAGAGGACACAAACAGATGGAGTAGATCATAGAGGCAATGTGCTATATTGACTATTGTATTTCCAGTATTAGAAATATGTATGTTGTAGTAACACTCATTGGCCACTTATTAGCAATTTTATCATTAACAAAATTTAGCCTAAAAGGGCAAAAGTTGGTGCTATTTGTGTGTTCTTTTTCTCTCTCTCCCGGTTTCCTCTTTAGTTCCTAAGAATACAAAATGTGCTGTAATTGCACAAGCCACATTTATTATTTTTTATCTCCCTAAACGATTGCCCCAAATTCAGCAAATACACAGTATTTTTAATCTCAGTAAATGGTCCAGTAGTTTTTTTTTTGAAAGTCCCTTTTTTAACCACCTATCCCAGGTAACGATACATAAATGCATTAAAAACTCAGCAATACTCCCACCTACTTAAGAGCTTTCTTTTCTTTCTTTCGTACTCAGTTAAGAGCTCACAGTTGGTGCTACTTGTGTGTTCTTTTTCTCTCTCTCCTGGTTTCCTCTGTAGTTCCTCAAAATATAAAATGTGCTGTAATTGCACAAGCCACATTGTATTATTTTTATCTCTCTACAAGACTTCCCCAAAATTCAGCAAATACACTGAATTTGTATGATTGGTTATGGTCCAGGATTTTCCATTTGAAAGACCCATTTCGAACCATTTATCCATGATGGATAAATTCCATTCAATCAATACAAAAAAAACAGACTTGCAGTAAACTTGTGAACATAGCTTACAATACTTTATTCGGGTAAAGGTCTGATTGTTTAAATGTCTATACTGTGACTATTTCATGAAATTACAAAAAATGGTCACCACCCAACCCCTGCCATGTTTAAACTGATAACCTACAGTCACACTGGACTTTTGTTCCTCAATATCTACATCATTATAAGAACGGACTCCAACTGACTCCCCATTTGTAACTAAACTCATGCTGCAAGTAACCTAGAGAGACAGAGAAGGGGCTGAGGTTATATGAAGGACAAAGATAGTGGTCTTACACTCATTAGGGTATCAAAGAGACAGATCCATGTGAAGAACCAGCAGAAACTGGAAAGAGGAGACATTTTTTCCTGGGGGGTGTACCACACCATGACGTAGGAGATCACTCCCACAGGTGTGCTGTACACAATCCTGTAAGGAGAGGAATTGGGCCAGAAAAACAACTTAACAGAGTCTGAAGGGAAATCACATGAAAGACACTGATTTATGAATTCAGGAATCATACTGAATATTTGAAAAACAGTTTGAAAGTACTTGAGCAGACAGTTCTTTGTGTAGTATTTGGAGGCTTTATCTTTGATTAAACCTTAGGCCACACCAGAATTCCTAGAAACTCTTCTGTATTCCTGAATACTTTCAGAGTTAGAGGCTTATTTCACACTGAGTAAAAGAACATTTTGTTTAATGACTATGGAATAATGTCAGGTAAATGGATATTGTATTAGGCCATAAAAACATGTCATACCCTGGTCACGATACATAAATACATAAAAAATTACAGCAATAGTCCCATCTACTTTGGGGGCTACTTAAGAGCTTTTTTTTCTTTCTTCCGTGCTCAGTTTAGAGCCCACAGTTGGTGCTACTTGTGTATTCTATTTCTCTCTCTCCTGGTTTCCTCTCTAGTCCCTCAAAATATAAAATGTGCCGTAATTGCACAAGCCACATTGTATTATTTCTCTCCCAAAAATATTACCCCAAATTCAGCAAACACACAGAATTTGTATTATTAGTTATGGTCCAGGATTTTTTTCCATTTGAAAGACCCATTTTGAACGATTCAATCAATTAAAAATCATAGACTCGCAGAAAAGATATGAACATTACAGGGCTCCAGATGGCGATGCGACTAGATTTTTAATTTTGCGACTAGGTTTTTCAATTTCAGTCGCCACATGGCGATCGTCTCTTAAAACCAAGAGGAATAAAAATGAAAGTACAAGAAAAGTGACATCTCATAATGTGCAGATATGCTCAACCCGAGTCTGCAGTTCCCACTACACCATCACGTGATTAGTTATGGGAATTTCGGTTCTTTTAAATGAGTCGGATCATTTGGATCAGATCACTAAGACGATCCAGCTCCTTTAGCTCCCAAACGCTCAGACATACAGGATAGACCCGCATTCCCGGTGTTCCCAGTTCACACGATACGTCATACTCCGAGTGACAAAAACACCATTAAAACTAATACAGGTAGACGTGGTTTTCTTAAGACTCTGTGACAAAAATACAAAAATTTTATTGTATACACATGGGCTTACGAAATAATTTCTGAAAATCTCATTCCTTTCTCTCTCACAAACACACTATGTGGTTAGTGTGTTATCACTATAGTGGCTCGGTATTAAATATATACTGGACTGGGTCTAAAATCCTTGGAACAGAACTGCCTTACACAGCTTTTTCTATGTGTTGCCACTCTGTTAGAGTGTTTAACCATGGAGTGTGGTGCAGCCTTAGTTCATGGTAGACGGACACAACTAAAGACAAGAGCTTAAAATAATGGTTGTCAATTGCAAACTGTGGCCGGACAAACGATCGATCAGAGATACACTGACTGCTTGCCCTGATGTTGACTGTCGGATAACACGCTCCGCTGCTTTGACCACCTTGACTGTCCCCTCGGAAGGAATCGTTAAACCTCCACTGTGTTTTAATGACACCAAGTGGTAGCTTTGACCATTTGATGCTGGTACAGCGTCTGTTACCGAACTAGCACGGCACACACATCACAGGACAGCTTTCTCAAAATGTGTCGAATGACAAACCCTGGTAAGGCTGAACAACTGCTTTGATTATATTTGGCCATTATGAAATCCCATATTATAGTGCTTACGTCTGGCCAAAACATTGTATGGAGGCTGATCGCATAGCTTTGATAGTTTAGCCAGGCTTAGCTAAGGTTAAGGTTTATAAAACGGGATTTTAAAATGGGCAAATATATTCAAAGCAATTGTTCAGCCTTAACTATGTAATATAATCCCTCAGGATCTGGATTGGAGTGCAGTCCCATGCAGAACATGCGTGAGGCTTCTTTATCCACTACTTCACTCCACAGCAGTGCCTCTCGCAATATGGCGGCAACATTGACGTACGAAGCAGCTGGTCATCTTGTCTAGTACTATTCTGTCTGTGGTCAGTCTAGTAATATTCTTTGTCTGTGCTGAAACGGCTCATTGTTTTCCCAAATTTAATCAAAGAACCGACTGGTTCACGACCGACACATCTCTATCGAGAGCAGTGTTGACAGATTGCGGTTCGTTTGAAACAATTCGCACGGCCTGGCAACCTGTTGCAGAGCGCATTCTAAAATATAGGAAAAATAAACATTAACTACACAAGAAATAGTGTTTTACTTTGGCAACAATTTAGTCAATGCCATGATTTCTTGTTTGGTTTTAACACTCTTTACATGGGGTAAAACTGGAGACAAAATGTGCCGTGACAATATTTTTTTTATTTATATCACATTTGACAGAGATTATGGCTCCTAAAAAAAATTTGGCTCCCAAATATGTGTTTAGGAGCCAATGGCTCGTAAGGTTTTTATTTTGTCTGGAGCCCTGACATAGCTTTTTCTCTCTCTCCCAGTTTCCTCTCTAGTTCCTCATTACCAGTTGTCTCTAGACTTTCCCCAGTGTCCACCTCTGCCCATCTCTCTCCTCTGCCTCTTCCTGGCTTTGTTTTAGCCTTGTATTGAAGCTCTGTTGTTCTACTTGTTCTGCTTATTCTGCCTCTCTGTGTTTGGCTTCTTCTCATTTGGAAACACCAACGAGAGTGCGTTTAACACTGTCCAAAACATTGCCCCTTTACTCTGTTTCTGTCCCTTCAGGAATAAAGGCCTGGGTTAATAAAATGAATGAGGTTTTAGTTGGTGTTTTAGAGCAGGTGAACTGAATGTCCTACGTCCTGAGCTGAATCTTACCAGGGAATGAGTTTGCCGATGCGAGTGCGGCTAGTCTTGCTAACTGCATAGCCCACCAGTGGGTCAGTGATGGCATCCCAGACCCGCCCGAGGAAGAGGATCAAGGATACATAGTAGGGTGGCATCTGAAACAAAAGACCTTTTGAAAGACTAAAAACACAGCAAACATATATGTTGCAAGTAAGACCAGTTTTGCCTCAAGGTTAGAATTCACGTCACACAAGTTCTTTAGAAAACCTCTCCACTAATGCAAATGAGCACAGTGCAGAATAGAGCCTTGCTTCCTTTTGATCTAATCTGACGTGGGTTTAGACTGGCTTTCTGTTGTGAGAGATAGACTCCACTGATATGTTCAAAGCACCAAAAAATACATGCAGCAAGGGAAACTGAACAGAGTCTTATGTAATGATGAATCACCAAGGCGCTGCTAAACGCAATCTGAAATTAACCTAATATTTCTCCTCACCGGACAATGCAATTACATCGAGAAAACGTAATCCTGCGCTGGCAATTATTTGCTTAATGGTACACGACTTCCTGTTGCACATTTTCCTGGACATTCGAAACGCTCCTGTGGTTATTACGGCAGTGAACTGTCACATCTTTGCTTTTTCTACACAGATGCTTTTTTTAAGGACTTGGCCTGCATTGAGAAACTGATTACAGCTGCAATTTCCACTACAGAGTCACAAAGGAAGTTGAGAGGGCTGACAGGAACACCTTAAGGCACCAATGACATCTCTTTTGAAAGTGGCACTGCTGCGAACTGTTAAGTAACATCGCAAAAACGTATAACGTTATTCAGGATAACACACTATCTGGAATGAGAACCCGCACACCGTATCAAATCTATTTTAATACTGGAGCTTCTTTCCACTGAAAAAGTAGCAGCCTTTTGCGTTATATAACAGCAATTCGTAAAACGGCAGCAATGTCGAGCGCTGCTCAGCTATTTAACATTTGCCGGATTAACCTGCACACTGGTTTCCTCCAATAAGTCTGTAAAGCATTTCACAGCTGATTCTGTCTGTGCAACTCTATTCTGTTCATCTGTAGTTCATCACAGCTGGTGACTGTATAGCTTGCCTCGGCTCATATTTTGAATTTAAGCAGAGGGCGCACTACTGAAGCCATTACTCCCATGTTTTTGTTGACAAGAGATACAAACTGCTAGTGATGGTGTGCAAGTAAACTTCCGGACGCAGACCCAAAAAAAGGCCTTGTGGACAGGATTTGACTGGATTCTGGATTTCCCCATGGATAAGCATTTATTTTACAGGGCAGATAGGGACTATCCCTTTCTCTGTCTGTCTCTTTCTCTCTCTATCTCTATCTCTATGCCTCTCTCTCTCTATCTCTCTCTCACTATCTCTCTCTCTCTCTATCTCTCTGCCTCTCTCTCTATCTCTCTCTCTCTCTCTCTCTTTCTCTTGATGTTGTGCAAGTAAACTTCGGATGCAGCCCTAAAAGTATTTTCCTTCTTCAAAAATAAGCAAATGACCTGAGACGTTCTCAAATTTAACCTTACAATCCTCATAACTGTGCAACCGACCACTGAGCCCTACAACGCACAACATATTCAAATCGAGTGGCCGTCATGCTGGCATATGTTACGCAAACAGTGTCCAGGAAACAAGAGTTTGAGATTGTTCATGGGTATTCATTGATCTCTAATATGGAAAGCATAAGTAAAGTGAATCATAACACACTGCAGGAGCTTGTTTTGCATCTCTGACCACATCTGTCCTCACCACAAATTCCCTCATTTAAAACAGCTTGTCACAATGAAATGAAAATCATATAATATATTTAATAATATATTCCCGTTACCTGCACAACATCCAGTAAGAAGATGGGCATGAAAAACGCCATGGCATTTATTGTCATTTGGTATGGCATCCCACCAATGGCGTAGCATAATTTCCTTGACAGTGGGAGCCCTGGGCTTTTCTGCAAAAAGAAGAAAAGATCTGTGGAGGGTCTGTTTTCAATTCAACCGTAAAAATCTCTGTTTTTAATCAACACCCAATTTTCCCTCCCAAATCAAAACATGGGTTCAGTTTTCAGTTTTGGGACAATTTGTGAAGCAAACACCTTCCCAAATCTCACTTCCCAGCTCTACCACTTTATTTTGACACATGAAGTGGCACAAAGCACCTAACAAATCTACACTTAACAAACTTACCAGTTATGGTGCTGATGGAATCTGGATGCATTAAGAAATCCCTCTGGACTTCCATGAGAAATGCAATATTTGAGGAATTTTATTTTGCCCCCAATCAAGTTGACATCTTGCATCAGTATTTCACTGGAATGACAATATTTATCCTGGGGCATTTTTTTTTAACCCCCGGACTGACAATTGCACTGCACGTACTGCCCATATCAAATTAATCCACAATCAGGGTAATCCACACTTTACACTTTATTTCCCTGGTTCATTGCTTCACTTCATTAGAAGGTACAAGCGCAAGGTGTGCCTGAACCTACTGACAGACACTTGATATATAAAGCAAGTTCTACTACAGCTCTATAAGGAACTCATTACTTGTGCTTTATCACCTGAAACATTGACAATAACATCACTTCTGTAGAAGCTTTGCTTCTGTATTGTATTATTTTTCCATCTAAACCTAGCAGTGAAAGGGTTGCCTTTTAGAATATGTTGTGTACAAATGTTAGGTATGATAAGGTTACGCTTCAGCCTACACCTTTTCTGTGCCACCTCTTTCTTTTAATGCCCTACTGTTATGTATTTCTATGCGTATTCAAGGAAAACTGTTCAAAATTAAGCAAAATAAAAATGCCCATTACTACTAAAATGTTATTACTACTATTATTCTCCAGGGGTTTTTTTCCATTTTTTTTTCTTCCACTTAAGTATAGCACAGTAGATGTACTATGCTGTTGCTAAAAACTCTTTCTTAAATGAAAAGTGTGCAACTATATTTGTCAGCTTGCACTGAGGTTTAGTTGCACGCATTTCAAACAGTACAAAATGAAGACTGGCTGTAATGACAGGTCCTGGACACAGAAGGGTTTCTCATAAATACCACTCAAGACCGTGTGAAAGGGTTACCTGGGGGTCTTCTCGTTGTTCCTGAGCCTTTTTGGGCTGCACCTCTTCACAGTCACGAGTCATGTTTGCCTCCCACTAACACAAGCTGCGGGGGTCTCTTAGACTTTGAAGTCGGACACAGTGAAGAAGCAGCCCAGATAAATGTCCTCCAGCAGCCAGACTTAACGGGTCTGAGAATAAATCACCCTGATGAGCTCCGTAAATACTGTTGGATGCGGGTGTGAATCAGAGATTGAAACTTCGATACTCGTCACGACAGTGCTGCGGTTTGATTGACTACATCTAAAATACGCCCCGCCCCTTTCACAACATGACAAACTGCTGCTTTTGACAGAGGAAGCTTCTGCATTTCAGCCTGACCATTACACCAACTTTAATGACATTGCATTCAAATTCATATACTTTAATATGGAGCTGGTCCCCCATTTCAGCTATAATAGCTTCCACTCGTTTTTGAAGGCTTTCAAACTTTTTGTTTGAAGACCTTAACACAGTGTCTCAAATCGGGTGCGAATCAGAGATTGAGACATTGATAATTGTCAATGCTGCGATCTGATTTTCTGCAGCTACAATATTAAATAACATAAACAGCTTTTTTGGCTACAAAAACTCCAAAAAAGAACAAAGGTTCTGCTGGGCTGTTTTTCCTGGGCTGTTTTTCATGTGACTGTCTCTAGTAAAACACTAAGACATAAGCTGTGTTCGAAAAGTGCACTCGTTAACTCGCTCACTCGTTTACTACATAGTGTTTACTATATAGAGAGGTGAACTAGTGAACAAGGGGAGGCGACGTTTAGTTAATTTCGGACACTCAGGAAGTTACGCAGCACTGGAGTCGCTACTGACATGATGGGGATTGCAGCATTTATTATGCTAACAGTGTACATTTTAAATACACAAATTGTGGGTATGCAAGTTACGCCTGTCCATACACAAAAATATACATAAAACAATGTAACCGAAGGTTTTAAATTGTGGCTTTTAATCTCGCGTGCAAGTCCCCCTCCCCCAAAGCCTTACAGTAGCTATCCTAGCTTGCTAACTTTATGGATATGGATCCAATTCGAGCATTAATTTTGATAATACTTGTCAAGATACTGCTGCTGAGACAAAGGAGAAGACGTCTGAGACATGTTTTGCTCATCAGACGTAATGAAATGTGTATGTATTCATGTAATGTAGTGTCTGGACACTAGATGTTGGCGTGTCGCCGGAGATTTTGTAGAGCACTAACTAGTGGGTGAAATTCACAGTTGGAATTTCGAGCAACACTGCAAAATGGTTGATTCACTACATAGTGCACTTTTCGAACACAGCTATAGTCAGGGGTATATATTTCAGCAGGACAACGATCCAAAAACATGCGTCCAATTTGCACATAAAAATGATCCAGTGATCACAAACGCTTTAGACGTCCATCCCAGCCCCCTAACTTCAAAAGAGAGGACCTAAGACCCCCAACAGATATCCTCACACCAAAAATGTCTCCTTTTCCTGTTAACTTGCGAATGATCACTCCCTATAAGCATGGCTAAACACACACACACACACACACACACACACAGAGTACACAATATTATGCTGGAGGCAGAATAAACATAAGGTTGCTTATTGCACACAAAGTACCAAACATGCTGATAGTACACCAGGTCCCATGTATAAAACAGATTTAATGAAGTGAAAAATTAAAAATTACACATGTACTTATTTACATACACACACACACACACACACTCACTGGTGTGTACGTTACGGCAAAGGTATCAGTGCACAAACAAGGAAAACCAAACACTGGACAGAGAATTACCTGTACAAGAGAAAAAATGAAAGAAAGACCATCTTTACAGCAGGTTCTGTTATCAACTGAAACACTTCACAGAAGCACCTCTACAGCATGAAAACTGCTTGGCAGCACACAGTGGATTACTGGCTTAGTGTTTTACTCACCTGTGGTGCCTTTATATTAATAAATAATAATACTAATAACTGTCAGAGGGAGAGCTACAGCATGATACAAGTAGATGTGAAGGATGTTGAAGAAGAAGAGTTTTGAATGCTGCAGCTCATGGAGTGAAAGGATGCCAGTCCATAACATAGCACACACAAATGCAGTTACACCTATATGCAATTCATCGTCTCCAGTTCACCTGATGCACATGTCTTTGTACTATGGGGTGGAAACTAGAGGTCCCGAGAAACCCTATTAAACTGGTTTTCCCAAGGAGCAATAAATACACCATATGGACAAAAGTACTGGGACACACCTCTTAATTACTGATTAATTCAGGTGACCCCTTACTTCCAGTGAAGGGCAATCTTAACGCTTCAGCATAACAAGACGTTTTGGGCAACGCCATGCTTCCAACTTTGTGGACACAGTTTGGGCAGAACCTTTTCTATTCCAGCATGACTGTGTCCCAGTGCACAAACATGACTGGCCAGACAGAGCCCTGACCTCACAGAAACTCTAAAATCTTGTAGAAAGCCTTCTAAGAATAGTGGAAGCTGTTAGAGATGCAAAAGTGGACCAACTCTATATTAAAGTCTATGTATTTGAATACAATGTCATTAAGATGCCTGTTGGTGTAACTGTCAGGTGTCCCAGTACTTTTGTTCATATAGTGTACCTTTATTATCCCATGATATTTTGTTTTTATAGGCTTAAAGTATAAACAATGTTCAAGCTTTCAAATCCTGAAATTATTAACTAAGAAAAGAAGGGCAGAGATGACAAGTTGCTCCACAGAGCAGAACAACCTGAGATTGTGGTTTAATGAGAAGCTCAAAGGTCATGGTGTCTGCAAATGTAACACAATACACATCTTCACATGGGAGAGCACATGTCCTCCTTTCAAGGACATGACCTCTATTTGGGACACATTCAAATGTGTTTTGAAATGATTTCTAAACTGCTTAAAATGTAACAACTGCTTTACTGTCACTTTCTACTGTTGCTCACATGACACCTTCCTGCCCCAAGTGTCCTCTTTTTTAAAAAGCAGAATGTGGTGACCTTCTTTCAGGAGATCTTTTGCTGACTATTCTTTGTCATCTGAATGAAAAGGATGAGACACAAATACTTTTTGTTTGAAGACCTTAACACAGTCAGTGTCCCAAATTTGATTACATTTAAAAAGTGACCCCTCCTCATTTGGCCTCCAATGTTAATGCTTGTGTGGCTGGATGCGGATGCGAATCAGAGATTGAAACATTGTTACTGTCAGTGCTGCAATCTTAATGGCTGCAGCTACAATAGTCCCCCTCATTACACAACGTGAGAAACTGCTGGTTTTGTCCGAGGAAGCCTCTGCATCCCACCCTTACCATCACACCAACAGGGACTCTAATCACACTGCATTCAGATACAAAAACTTTAATGAGGAGTTGGTTCCCCTTTGCAGCTATAACAGCTTCAACTTTTCCACAAGATTTTGGAGTTTCTGTGGGAATTTGTGTCCATTCATTCTGTAGCATTTCTGAGCTCAGACACTGATGTTGGACGAGAAGGTCTGGCTCCAAATCTCCGTTCCAGTTCATCCCAAAGGTGTTGGATGGGGTTGACGTCAGGACTGTGTGCAGCCAGTCAAGTTCTTCCACACTGAACTCATCCAGCCACGTCTTTATGGAGCTGCTTTGTGCACTGAGACACAGTCATGCTGGAATAGAAAATTTGATTACATTTAAAAAGTGACACCCCTCATTTGGCCTCCAATGTTAATGCTTCCATTTTCACAACCAACATTATAAAAGAAGGCCTGCAACGTCAGGGGCTAGGTAAGAGTTTTGCTTGACCTTTTGGTATAGTTTTGACTGATCCATTCAGACTATTTTCTTAGCGCCACATGAACACAAAATAAAAACTGCTTCACAATGTGACACAATCACAAATCACTTTAAATGTGGTGTGAGAGAAAAAAAATGAACAAAAACAGGAAGCCTCTTGTCAGATGAGCAACCATGGCACCAAGTTGTTTAATTGTTTTCATTTCGCGCTGCCTGATGGAGAAGACTGATATGTGTGCAGATGAGAGATGAGACATGCCACCGTAACCACAAGATAATACGCTAGCCATGAACTAATTTGTTAGCCCATGCTAATGTGGTAGTTTTACTAAGTCTTCTTTTTTAGAATAGAACAGAACATCTCATGGATTAAAGCAAAAAAATAAATCTGACGGAATTAAAAAAAAATAAAAAATTTTACCAAATGCTCCGTGTCGCGGGCCCATGCCAACTCAGCCATGCATCAAATTTTAACGCTGTGTTGTCCATTATCCCCTAGGCCCCTAGTCGAGATTCCACACAAAAGCACACACCTGCCATTTTCATCTTTTTGCACCATGAACTAAATGGTTTGTCATTATCGTCCATTTAATTTAGTCAAGCCCATCTCCATCTCGTTTTACCGATGTCTGACACATCTCTGCATTCCTTTAACAGAAGCGCGTCCATGCTGGCAAAATCGAAAGCGAACTGACGCGCGAGTGATGCCAATCGAAGGCCCTCTGTCCTGTAAAATATGGCTTTACGGACTATTTACATATCCATGTTTACAAATAGCCTAAACTCATTTTAAAGCAGGCTGAATACTGTATAGCTTTGCTGCAGGAGGACAACGCTCGCTGTGGGATGTATGATGTATGGTTCTGTAACAAATAAAAGAAGAAATTACTGTTACACGCACCAGGACACGTGACGTCAATCGGCACCGGAAGTGACGTCACGCGATGGGTATATAAGCAGGAAGAACAGG
>JBBJLS010045933.1:0-13658 GCA_037577275.1 Bryconaethiops microstoma
TCTGTCATAGTTGACGTTTACCTATGATGAAAATAACAGCTTTTCTCATCTTTTTAAGTGGGAGAACTTGCATAATTGGTGGCTGACTAAATACTTTTTTGCCCCACTGTATGTCAAAGACACAAGCAGTTTAAACAGTCAGGTTTACAAGAAATTTACCCTGACAAGACAATAGGAAAACCTGGACAGGGACAGGAACAAGAGACAGGTGAACAGGATAACAAGGGGGCGGGGCTAAGACCAAAACAGACTCACATGGAAACAGAGATACATGGCTAAAGTAAACAAAGCCACACGGAGAGTGTAAATAACATAGACTAGAAAACAGGAGGAAGTTAGAGCGTCACAAAAAAGCTGAGAAACTACAGTAAAGTCAGGGAGAATGTTACACTTAAAATACAGGCTCCTGCACCCAAACAGTGCATATACAGAGCAGTCTAATACAGAGCCATTGGCGATTCAGCCATGTTTCAGAACTCCATAATGGATCCATTGTGCATCCATTATGGGTGTAGAATATGGGTGTAGAAACGGGACGTTATAACTTACAAAGCGTCCTCTAGAGGAAGCAGGGATTTTGGATTCAAATTCCATCCAGACAACTGCATTATTAACAGCATGTTTTAACAGTATTGGATTGGTATCAGGATCAGCACATACTCGAGTTTGCAGTATCAGACTGGTATCCTGCAGCCAAACAGTGTATAATATGTACAACCAAGACACTGGTGATTCAGCCATGTGTTCAGAACTCCATAATGGACACACTGTTCACTATATGGATGTAGAAACTGGAATTTTATAACTTACAAAGTGCCCTCTCAAGGAAGTACGGATTTTGGATTCAAAGTGCATCCGGACAAGTGTATTATTAGCAGCTTAGTTGCTGAAGCGAGGGAAAAAGACAGAATCAGATTGGAATCGGCATCAGCAGGTCCTCAAGGTTGCAGTATCAGTAATGTTATCGGACGAGAAAAATTGGTATCATTCCACCCCTTGTCCCCAGTGGATGGCGAATATTCTGCATATGGAATCATAATAATATGTAAGATACAGCATAGAAAATGTTTTGTTAGAATATTTCAAATGTATTAGGGTCCCAATACAAAATGTCATATAGTAATTGCTCTAAAAGTGCTTTGTTTATGAACACATGGTTTTTGAGAGTTGACAGTGTTGTCCGTGTGTACAGGTTGGGGTAAATTTGCACGCTTGACCCGAGCCCTGACCAGCAGCAGAGGAGTCCTGCAGCAGCTGCAGCCCACCGTGCACAAAGGAGAAAATGTACATAAGCATTCCCGGCTGGCTGAGGTACTCTCACACACACCTGTGCTTTTATACACACACAGAAAAGCAAAAGAGCATAGACCCCCATAACAGTGGCAAGATCAGACTGTACAACATGGACCACCTCTCTCTAAAACGCTCTGCCTCAGCTCTCTGACTCTAATTCCTAAAGAAAAGATGAAAAGAGCCCGCAGTCATTGGCCTGTTTCTATATTTTCTAAAATAGGGTCATTTCAGACTGTTCAATAAGCGAAGAAAAGAAAAAAAGAAAAGTGTGATTGCTTGGTTGCTGTGGTAACTGTGGTTGTTGCTAGGTGGTTGCTATGGTGTCAATAGGTGGTTACTATGGCACTGCAGGTGGTTGTTATGGTGTTGCTAGGAGGTTATTAGGTTTCACAGGTAAGGGTTAATGTAAAAACACTGGTCAAAAAGACAAGGGTGTCAATATTTCTGTTCAACAAGAGTGGTGCCAATACTTTTGACCAAATAGCCAGATTTATAATGCAGTAACTGGAAGTGTGTTTTTAGTTTTATGTGTCACAATAAAATAATCTGTCACAAAAGCAATTTTTGCGAATTCTCATGACTCAGACGAGGTCAATAAGTAAATATGGTAGTAATTATCACACAGATAAACAATAAACAATATTTTTTATCATCATTGCTCTGTTACATAACAGTACATTCAATTATTTATCAGTCTTTTTTAAGTTTAAAATGTTGATCCTAATTTCATTTCCATATATCCGTTTCTTATTATTGATCCTTTTTAATGATAAAAATTATTAATTGGACTCTTCCATCCTTAATTAACATTATTCATAATTTCTATGTAAACCTTGAAGAATATCTATTAAATGATTCTGGTTTACTCAATCAGACATCACTATTTATATAGTAATTCGTCATTTTCATGAGAATAATTTAGTTATTATAATTATTTCTAATAGTAGTAATAATACTGATATTAGTATTATTAGTATTGTTATAAATCACGCCCTCTACAGGTGCTTCAGCTGGGCTCTGACATCCTCCCCCAGTACAAACAGGAGACGCCCAAAACCCCGCCCCACATCATCCTCCACTACTGCGCCTTCAAGACCACCTGGGACTGGGTCATCCTCATCCTCACCTTCTACACCGCCATCATGGTGCCGTACAATGTCTCCTTCAAGACCAAGCAGAACAACGTCACCTGGCTGGTGGTGGACAGCATCGTGGACGTTATCTTCCTGGTGGACATTGTGCTGAATTTCCACACCACCTTCGTGGGTCCGGCCGGGGAGGTCATCTCCGACCCCAAGCTCATCCGGATGAACTATCTGAAGACCTGGTTCGTCATAGACCTGCTGTCTTGCCTGCCGTACGATGTCATCAACGCCTTCGAGAACGTGGACGAGGTCAGTGTGTAATGAAGCGTGTAAATTGACACACTGACATACACAGTCATTAATTAATTAATTAATTAATTAATTATTGTAAAAATGTGAGTAAGGGTAAGGAAAATTTGCTTTATCAGAATAAAACTGATCTTATCAGCAGCTATTATGTATTTACAGCCATCTGTTTTTACTCTTTATTTTTAGCTGAAATTAGTTAAATATTTCATCAATCTGAGCCAATCTATGACTTAAATTGACTTATGCAAAGCATTACTAGGTTGTAATATATAGTAATGCTTTCTAATGCTTTGCATAAGTCAATTTAAGTCATTGATTGGCTCAGATTGATGAAATCTATATATTTAGGGAGCACTGCTCAAACGTCTTGAGCCATTTCTTCATATTTTACTTTGAATCACCTTGTTTGTACAAAATACTTGTAAACTGTCTTATTTTTGACAGTTGAAAAGGTATTTTTGCAGATTCAAAGCAAAATGGAAAGAAATGAGGGGTAAAGATATGCTCTGATATCCTAACAGAGTCGATCTGTTTTAAAGTAGACTGAGTCATGAGGTCGAAAGGGACCGAACAGTGTCTCACACACACACACACACACACACACACACACACACACACACACACACACACACACACACACACACACTCAGACCAGAGCTAAACAGAACCGAGGGGTCTTTTCAGGACCCCAGGTCAGGGTTATCTGCCTTGTTTACAGGCTTGTCAGTGAATCTGCTCTTTGTGGATAAAGCTTCAATTCCATTACAGTCATGGCAGAAAGCCACTCTGGCTCTACCATAGCTTTGACCCTCAGAGGTCTACGGCTATTAGTGCATTATTGCTGTTATTACTGTTGCTTTACTGTACTGTATACATTTTAATCAGGGGTGCCCCGACCCACCCCTGAACCCCTCCTAATTACACTACTTTAATGTTGAGTATCAGCTAATAGTAATCCAGTCTAATCTTTTTTATGTCACAGAGTGTCACGTCTGGCGTGCACGGGGATTTTTAATACAAAAACACAGACTCTAAACTGATACAAAACAAAAAGGCACAAGGGCCTAACAAAAGCATACTAAACAAAAGACACAAGAGGAATGGATACCATGAGGGACAATGTGAGGGTTGACCAGAAACTCTTGTAACTTAAATACTAACCTCACTCAGACATAAACCAATCATAAAACACAATCACTTAAACTAAACACAAGACAGCTGACAGTGACTATAGACACAAACATACACATACTTCAAAATAAGAGTCCCATACATAACTAAATAATGACACTGGCCGCAACCTGTTGACCTCACATTGGGTTTCTGATCCTCATACTTTTAGGGTTTCTGGACCTGTTGAAATGAGTCTTTAGTCTTATATTGTAGAATTCCTGGACTAATACTAATAGTTTCTGAAAATCATGCTTTATTGGTTTCTGGACTTCCCTGGACTATTCGAAAAAAGGTGGGGGTTGGAGGTGCGCTGTATCCAGTACTGACTGTACAGAAGTAGGTGTAAACCAGGAGTAGATTCAATATGAGTTTCAATTTAATGCAAGTACAGATATCAAAGGCCAGGGTCCAAAATATCCCCTGACAGACCAAAAAAATGCGGGTAGATGTGTCTTGGAAAAATCTGCAAAACTGTAATAAGAAATGATAAAAACTCATTCCCACCTCATCACACCCTGTTAACAAAAATTAGATTTTTCTTACGTCCATCTCCTGCCCAATAAATATTTTGCTTCAATTCACAGAAATGTTGTTGTGCGACGACCCCCGTTGCCACTGAGTATCACTACCCAAGGGACATGTATAACTTAATAAATGTGTGTGTGTTTGCAGATGTGTGTGAATATCTCTGTGTAACATCTTGTGAAATAAAGTAATCTTTCTTGTCACAATGGGTTTGGGTTCTGGGGGGAGATCGGCCCCCCTTTAGCATAAATCACCTCCACTCAGGGAGATCGAAGGAATTCACAACAGAAGTGGAAAAGTAACAGTAAATCATGGGGTGTTTTTGTAACCGCCTCATTTCATTGTTTCGTAATGGCACCAAATCGTTGCTTTTTGATAGACAGGAGCACTGCAGAGAAACAGAACTGTCTAAATGAGCAGAAGACAAGATGTGAAATGTATAATAGAAAGCTTATTACATGTATTACATGTATTACAACATATATTATAAATGATTATTAATCTTACATCATTCATTCATTATCATACATTCATCATCAATCATACATTTTTAAAGACACCATTTAACTAGTTTTTGTATTAGTTTGTACGGCGATATTCACATTGCCATTAAGCCACAGAAAATGCAGAGTATTTATTTGTTTATTTTTGTTTAGTAATTTATTTATGTATTCAGTTCAGTTAGTTAGTTTTATCCTTTCATTCCATGGACTTTTGTCTAAACATTTAAGATAGAGAAGTACTGAAAATAATGTTAATTGAAAGCTTTACTGGGTCACTTTGAGGCAAAGCGTGCTTTTAACTTAAAAATGATGTCAATATCTTGCTGTAGTACTGGGTTCAGGTGATAGGGGGGCGATGTAAGAGCAGTGAGAGTGAGTATTACTTCTTCTCCCCAATCAGGGTCAGGTCGAAAGGGGGCTACATGTTGAACTCCTGGACCCTGTTCACGTGTGGCATTTAAAAGAGGATTGCTGTCCTGACTCAAAAAAAACCTTTAAATGTGTTTGTCATTGGAATGTCTGTCTGATCCTGGAATGTCTGGCTGGTCCTGGAACGTCGAGCTGATCCTGGAATGTCTGGTTGATCCTGGAATATCTGGCTGGTCCTAGAATGTCTGTCTGATCCTGGAATGTTTGTCTGATCCTGGAATGTCGAGATGATCCTGATTCCACCAATGGCTTTTAATACTCCATCTGCATGATCCTTCAAAGGCGAGCCTACAACTATAAGAGTTATACATATATATATATATATACATATATATTATACAAGGTATTATACAAGATATTTTCTTAAATTTTGAAGGATAATACACCCCAGAAAAGGTTCCTTTTACAAGATGACAAGATCATATGAACCCTTCTATGACCTCCCCTCTGTCCAGTGTTTTGGAAATTCCAGCCTTCACATCGACCAGACAAGTGCTTTTCCCAGCTAAAGTCAGTAGCGCTTCATCTCCTTCTCTTGGCAACGGCTATATTTCATGTTTGACTGAAGTTCAGAGAGTCCAGCTGGCCGGCGCTGGACTCTGCTTTGGGCCTTGTTTTACACTCAGGCCGTGTAGCGTCGTGTCAACCTAAGTTCGTTGTTATTGATATGAATGTGTTTGTTCCCGCAGGGGTGCATAAATCCAGCCTCTCTCTCTCCCCTGTCGCTCCGGGGTCAATGCTACACCACCACATCTCACTCACTAACAGCAAGGTCAGCTCCAATTCCTCTGACCCAAGCATTACTGAGATGCCGCACTTACGGCACATCGGCCGCACCGAGCTGAAATTACACAACAGCGTCACGCGAAGACGCGCAGGGGCAGTGGATTAGATTTTTAATAAACTTTCATTTGTATCTTGTTTCTCAGTGACCTGAGTTCTCTGCTCGCTTCTTTGTTGCCTTTTCTATTTGCTTATATTCATCAAGTGCAATTTACATTAGTATCCTGTTCACAATGAAATTAAAAACGCTTGTACTTTGTTGTAAAGCGCATCAACGAACAAAGACAAATTTCATTCAATTTCATCTAACCATTATCTAAAAATGACAACATCCTTTCTACAAATTACACAATGTCCTTTTTAAAAACATGATGCTCTTTGTAAAAATAGCTATATTTCCATTCTAAAATGGAAATAAACGCTTTGAATTCCATTCTAAAATGACAATAAACGCTTTGAATCTCTAAAATAACAAATTGCCCTTCTAAAAATAACACAATACCTATCACAATTCTAACACAGTGGCTTTCTTCATAACAGAATGCCCTTCCTAATGCTAACACACTGCTGGTGGTTCACCAGATTCTGTGATGCTTAAGGTTAGGATTAGCCTTTAGCCTAGCACGCACAATCACATAAAATCAGAAACGATTCCACAGTGTATCTTTAGAATTGTCTTGCTAGCTTTCCAAAACACAAGATGTCGGTTTCCCGGACAGCCTAGTCCAGGATTATGCAGTGCTGTGAATAGAGATTTTCCACTGAAAAGGAAAGGGTAGTCCAAGACTAGGCTTAATCCCTGTCTGGGAACACCGACCCAATAAGTTTTCAGATGCTCTTGTGCTCAATGCCCATAGCGACCTCTGCCATCTAGTGGACAAAAATGGTGCTGCCTGTTAATCCACATGGCCGGTACAGAAGTATTTGTATTGAACGGGTGGTTGCTCTGTTGTGACTTTGTGACTAATGTATCGAGTGTTTTGTCATTTAGAACGTGGATGACCTTCCAGCGGACTGTGGTCAGTTTTCATTCCTCTAAACCACAGCTGAAAGGCAGTGAATGGAATTTTTTCCACCCTGTTTCATGCAGGATTATTTCCACCTTCCACGAGGAGACAGATGAACAACATTCCTGAAAATACCATCATGCACACTCACTGCACCATTCATTTGCATTTATCTAATTTCACTGCCTGTAGTTTTACTGATGATAGAGGAACATGCAGTGGAGTGAAAAAACGACTCTTCTGCCTTGTACTGCAACATCCTGTTTGCACACCCAGAAGTCATAACATGCCAGATACTTCTTTATGCCCTCATGTCCCCCGCCTTTGCTCGTTCTACACTCGAAATTAGCACCGCCACCCGCCTCTTTTTCCTGATTGCGGGTTATTGGAAGAGAGAAAGATGTCATTTTCCACTTCAGCATCACCCAAGAGTATCATTTCGTGCAACGAGATACATCATGGGCAAATAAGAAACCCCAGGAGTGCGATCAATAAAAGTGATCTAGCTCTGGAGCCCGAACGTTCGACAAGCATTAGGAGCAGCGAAAAGTGACGAGGAGGGTTAGTGCTGCAACAGGATCGGGCGAGGTTCAGCTGAGAGACATCCTTCCAGGAAAGTGAGTGGAAGAGGGCGGAATTTGATCCCCTTCACTTCCCTGTTACACAAAAGCGCCGTGTCTGTTTGCGTCGGCCCACCCCTCTGATTCTTCTCGGCCTCTGATGTATAAGACCTGCTCGACCTTGTAAGCCAATAACCAGCCGTGTCATTGGATCACATTGCCCCCGTGTGTAACCCGAGCTCTCCAAAGTTGCAAAGTCACTGTCATCATTCTGTTAGCGATGCTAGCTGCAGATCTCTCCAGCTTCCTGCCATCCCAAGATTAAAGGGGCCATTCAATGTTTTTATTTGATTTTTTTTTTTTGTCCATTCTGAAGGCTGCTTATGTTTATGTGAATTTAGAAAGTGTTATCCAATATGGTACCATTTATAGTATATATAAACTAATAAAAAAAGTTTTGATTTGAATTTTTTTGTGATGTCACAACGCTGAACAGACCGTTTCTTGAATATTAAAAATATACATTTATTTGTAATAAGTATTAAATATTATTAATTCTTACCCCGTACAAATCCTTAAACGGCTGCTTTTCCTTCCTTTGCTGTGCTTTTTTATATAAGTGTATGTAAATGAGAGCTGTTCTGATTGGCGTAGTCATGCACTGTGTGTCATTCAAGAAAGTGAGTGGCCTGAGTCCCTAAGAAACCTTACACAGCTGTACACTGAATGGCCAGTCATATGTAAATGTATTCACGGTTGTGACATCAGAAAAAAGAAAATCAGGCTTTTTTGCTTAGTTTGCATAAATGGAACCATATGGGACTGGGTAGTTTTCTGAAACCGCATGCTAACTCATGCTTTTATAATTCCAAAGAACAAAGACAGCAGTTTTCTGCGATAGGAGCCCTTTAAAGTGAGGCAGCCAGGTCGCTCTGGCTCGGCCTAACGGCTGTCAGCCTGCATAAACTAAAGCCTTGACGAGTAAACTTTCATTACAAAGCAGACCTGACATCGCATGATGTATTTGTGGCTCGTGTCAACCGCATAAGTCCATTGGCTAATAATAAATCAGCAGGGAGCGCCGTCCAAGTAGTGAAATGATAGAGCAGGAATGTTCTTCTTGCAACGAGAAGCAGTTCAGTAAACAAGGATGGTGGGAGAGAAGGAAACTCGCGCAAAGCTCTGTTTCTGCTGAATGAGCCATGGTATTTAAGCTCCAAGGCTGGAAATATTTTGAACGTTTCTGCTTCCATCCCACACTGGCGTTACTTGTAATAAGCAGTGGGATGCTTTTAAGGTCTTGAAATATCTACAGTACCAAACCACTGCTTCACCAAGATGATTCTATCCAAGAGCAGAGAACTACAGTATCCTTTTATAGACCTTCTCTAAAGGCCTTGTTTTACCAGTCATTCCAGTAAAAGCAGTTCCACTTAGACTGTCTCTGAATTGCTGAATGAAATTTCCTTATTGACTTTCCTTGATTTTGCATTGTCAGCTCTGCCAGTATCAAGCAACCTTTGTTTGTTAATTGACAGCTGAACAGCTGAGCTCCATTATAATTGGCTTCATCGTGGTAAAGATGAAGGAAAATTTCTTTGTGGTTAATGATCCCAGTCTTGCACTGAAGCAATGAGGGGAAAAAATGCTTAACACCTTATTGAAGTAAATTTAGAAAATAAACACCCTTAAAAATGTGTGACAAAATTTAACTGAAGCATGTTCCCATTTATATTTCACTGTTTAAAGTCCAGGACCTCCTAAGAGTTCATGATGTCTCGTTACACTGGGGTGCAAATATGTGGTGGCACTGAGGTCACCATTAATTAAATCTAATGGCCCTATAAAAACGTACAGTATAAATCTTTTGCACCTGTTGCAGGTCATCATGAAACACTAGGCTTCTGTAGTAGCAACTTTGATATGCAAGATCTGATGGTCTGACCCCATCTAATATAATTATTAATGGGGAAATTTATGAAGATGCTGTATCTTTAAATGCTTAAATGTTTTGATGTCTGATGAAGGTAAGCAACAGTTCATACATTTGCTAAAGTAATAAAATATGCAAAAAAGTAATGGTTATATAACTAATATAATATTCTACAGCATAGTATAAAATATTCTATTCCGTAGTATTCTATTTATTCCATTTTAGTGTAAATAGCCGTGTTTTAAATGGAACAACTTGTAACATGTCATATTGTGGAAATTGGTGTTTAAATTCCATTTTATTAACATTACCCTCCTAAATTTTGGTACAGATAATAATAAACAGCCCTTTTTCATAGAATTTTCTTTTGTGTGATCCCAAAGAAGAGCCACTTTCAAATCTCTAAAGCAGGGTTTAGGGATGCCATAGAAGAGCCATTTCACTTGTGGAACCTTTCAATGGATGGTTCTTTAAATTATTCAATTGAAAGCTTCAAAGTGGTCACCTACAGGTCCGTGCTTTTGCTCAAACTTAACCTGCAAAACATAGAGACACAGCAAACATGTGGACCATCTGAGGGGCCCTAATGACCAGTTTGACCATTGCTCTGAAGTTTTCAATTAAATAGTTTAAAGAACCATTGAAACGTTCCTCTGGAAAATAGTTCTTCTATGGTATCACACTACCTACATTTACAAGAGCCAATAATCCTATAGGGCACTTTACACTTACTATCAGTAAGGAAACCTTGCCTCTAGTGTTATGATGGCTTCTTCAGAGCAGTGGTCAAACTGGTCATCAGGACCTCTCGGATGGTTCATACCTTTTGTTCCACCTGAACCTGTAGAACAGAGATACTACAAAAACGTGGACTATCTGATGGTCCACTGCTCTGAAGAAGCTTTCAATTGAATACTTCTACAGAACCATCCATTGGTTCTTCTATGGCATCCTTAAACACTGCTTGAGACGCTTCTTTGGGATCACTTCAAAGGAAACAATGCAATGAAAAAATGCTGAAAAATTCCTCAGGTAAAATGGTTCTTCTATATCACTGTTCCGTCTTTTTTCTTTGGGAGCCAAAAGGGCACCTTAGGGCACCTTACACTAATCTTACTTAAACTTAATCTTACCACAAGGGGAACCTTGACTCTAGTATTATTGTCAGCTTTGACACCTGAATGAATATTACAGTCGAGCCTGTACTCAGCTGCGAGACACTTCATAAGCTTGTGTGTCTGCGTGAGTCAGAGAGGTGTGGTGTCTCGGTCTTCCCGTCTCTCTGTGTCAGTGAAACAAAAGAGGACCATGAGTTAAAAACCAAATGTACAGCTTAAAAACGTACATTTTCTCTCAGTCTTCTTCCTCTTCTCCTAACTCTTGATTCTGCTCTTTATTTGTTCTTTCCTGCAACAGCAATCTGTGTTGTTGTGACTTGGTCTGTTTAATATTTATATCCACTACTGTCTGTTAAATAATGTTTCTTGTTCTGTGCCTCAACTATATGTAAAGTGACCTTGAGTGTTATTATTATTATTTAGTAGTACTAGTAGTTTATTATTATTATTATTATTATTATTATTATTATTATTATTATTATACTACTACTAGTATTAGTAGTAGTAGTAGTAGTAGTAGTAGTAGTATTGTTATTATTATCAGTAGTAGTACTATTGTAATAGTAATGTTATTTTTCTTCTTAAGTTTTATTTATTATTATTCTTTTTATAGCTGGAATTTGGCTTCTCCTCTCACAGTTTCTGAAATATTGACATGGTTCCAAGATGAAAATGTCTGTTAATATGTGGTGCAGTGAGTGTGTATTCAGAGTTTTGATCGTTTAAAATATCGGTGGTTCAGTGGTAAGATGCTGGGGACTGAATGAAGAGAATCAGAAGATCACCGGTTTGAATCCATGGTGTGAGTAGATTTCTTTTTAACACAATCCTTTTTTTGCCCATAAAACCAAAGTTTGATTGTCTCCAATTATTACTATTATTATTGTTGTTGTGGTTGTCATTGCTGTTGTTAACATTATTATTACTCCAACAATTCTCCAATTCTCTGAGAACTGGTACTTGCTGTGTGGTCCCTCACACTCTCAAATGTAAAGGTTCTCAAATGGTTCTTGATGTGCATGAGTGGCTGTAGGAAAAGCTTTTAATTGCTATAGAACATTTATGTTCTGTATTATTTAAAAAAAAACCTTTTACTAGACAAAGGCTGATTTTGCATTATAGGCCATGTAGTTGCTGAATAAGTCTAGGGGAGCCTCTTTCTGAGGAGTATGGATCAAAATGTCCTGACAGAAACGAAAAACAGACTATTTTGTAGGTTTAGTTTGTTTGCTACTAAATCCATGCATACTAATGCATGATGACACATAAACAAATAATAAAGTAATGCACATTGAACTATTTTTAAAAAATTAGTCCATCTCAGTAATAATCTCTTTAAAATGACTTAAATGCATAACCAGATTGCAACTAACAAGGTTGTGATTTTAGCATTGAATTAGCAAGTACATGCTAATGCAAGGAGGACATTACAATGATTTAAAGTTGATCTCTTTTAAACCAGTAATTTACTTTCAGTTTGATAACTTGGGTAACAATGTTGGACTTTCAGTGTGACCTCGTAATTTAAAATTCTGTATCAGTAATGGATGACCCGGCAAACATGAGATGGTAATTGGATTCAAACATTAATGCAAATGTTTTAATAATTATATTTCAAGGTAAAGTGAATCTAGCAGAGCCGTTACAAAAAGGACTGTGCAGAGTTTTTCAGCCTTCCGTACATAAGGGCAGGATTATAAGGGGTTAAACTTCAAAAATGTTCTTCCCACATCTCTCAATTACCAAAAAGGTCCCTTTAAAGAAACATCACTGAATAGGAACCCACAGTGTTTTCGGAGGCACTCATTAGGCAGTAACTTTAGAGAATGTAGCTATAATTAATTATTACAACTCTTATCATCTCCTTTAAAGAAAACTGGCCTCAGACAACAGATCTACTGAGGTGTTTCTGCGGGAAAGTACTGTATGAAAAGTGAGTTCAGACTCCAGACTTTGTTATGGAGAAATCAAATACAGCGTGCTTGTCAAGTAAACCTCTGATATCAGAGTGCACACCCCTGCACACACACAGGCCTCAAGACGACGCCTCAGCCCTCTTGTCATTCAGCTCTGAGGTCTCTATTGGCAAGTTTGTCGTTTGATAGACATGCGGGGGCTACCAGTCCAAACTGCAGTGTAGGAGCTGAGCAGGCACTTCACATCACTCCGGCTTTGTAGTGTTTTACTTCAGCGGCCCATTCACACCACCTCCTCCCTGTTAAATGGTTTGTGTTACACTGGTTCCAGAATATTTATTTTAAATGTGCTAAAACCGGATAACTCCTTAATTCAGTTCTTTCTTCTAGCGCCGTAAAGTGTACAAGCTCATATACTTTTTTTCTCCGCATTTTCCCACCTTAATGGAAAAAAAATAGCAAACGCTGGGGGGGCAAACTTACTAAGATGTTAATTATTCCTGCCTATAAATTTGACAGTGCTCAAAGCCATTGGATCAGCGTGGTGGCAATAGCTCATGTCACAAGCCCTCTCCCGTCAACAAAATCGTATGTCTCCGCTCCTCCCCTCCAAAAAATGGTATGTCGCCACCCTTATCAACAAAATCTTTTGTTGCCCTCCACCCCCATGAACAAAATGTTATGTCGACAACCCTCCCTGTCCACAAAGTATGTCACTCCCCCTCCTCTGTCAACAAAATCTTATGTTGCCACCGCATCAGTAAAATCTTATGTTGCCACCCCACCCAGTCAACAAAATCTAAGGCCAAATCCCCTCCCCATCAGAAAAATCTTATGTTGTCTTCCTTCCCCCTTCAAGAAAATGTTATGTCAGGAAACCCTCCTAATCCACAAAATATGCCAAAACAACTCCCCTTTAGAAAAATTGGAGACATTATGTTCCTCCCCCTTATGTTGCCTCCTCCATCAGCAAAATGGATAAAAAATAAAGCAGCAGCAGGATGTGAGCATGTGCAGTGTGTAT
>JBBJLS010045990.1:0-13655 GCA_037577275.1 Bryconaethiops microstoma
CAGCACATAGAAAAGCTGCTCTACAAACACTACTGCACTCACAACACATATGGAGGCATTTCTTATTTTTTTACACAACTCACGTAATGGAAATTTTGGAAATTCACTGTGGATGACACACACATAGTGCAAAACTAATTAAGCAAACACTGGATACCAAACATGTCTTGGCCGGATGATGAATGATGTTTGTGTGTAAGGGAAAATAGTCTAGAAATATTTTTATTTGAAAAATACACCAGAATTCAGACTGCCCTCCTTGGCTGAAAAAAATATATGTAAAAATACCGGGTCTGATAAGAAGGTCTGTTTTGCAATCTCCGTTCCAGTTGATCCCAAAGGTGTTGGATGAGGTTGAGGTCAGGACTCTGTGTGGGACAGTCAAGTTCTTCCACACTGAACTCATCCAACCAGGTCTTTATGGAGCTCGCTTTGTGCACTTGGGTACAGTCATGCTGGAATAGAAAACGTTCTTCCCCAAACTGTGTCCACAAAGCATGGCGTTGTTCAAAATGTCTTGGTCTGCTGAAGCATTAAGATTAAGCCCTTCATTGGAAGTAAGGGGCCTCACCCAAAGCCTGAAAAACAGGTGTGTCCCAATACATTTGTCCATATAAGGTATCTCAAATGGTCATTATTCAAGTTTAAAGATGTGTTTATTACAGTATATTTTTCCCCAAACTGTGTCCACAAAGCTGGAAGCATGGCGCTGTCCTAAATGTCTTGGGCAATTTTAAATGCTCCAGCATACTTTCACTGGAAGGAAGGGGTCAAAGAGAGTCAAAGTCAAAGTCAGAGTGAACTTTATTGTAATCTCGACCATATACAGTATACAGAGAGATGAAATGGCGAAGGTCAGGTTTCACAGTATACACAGAGTGCAACAGACCTAAGACATTGTGCAACATACAAAACAGTGCAAATAAAGAAGTATAAAATAAGAAAAAATGAGAGTAAGGTTTAACCTGTCCATAGTGTGTGCATTTAGTACAGGATTTTGCAAACAGTGTAACCAGCATAACCAGTAAAAACAAGATATACAGTGTAACCGGTACAAACAGTATAAATAGTATAACAGTATAAAACAAGTGAAAAGGTTTGTGCATTCTTAAGAATTGTACAGACAGTATAGCTGTATACACAGTACACCAGTATAACCAAGTATAAATAGCATCTTAGGGGGCTGTGCATTCTGAAGAACTGTGCAAGCAGTATGAACAGTATAGACAGTACAACCAGCATACACATCGCAGTATAGCCCAAACCCTAAAAAGAGTGTCCTTATACTTTTGTCCACGCTGTGTAATTTTTGACGGCCCTGTGTTACCCACTTGAGCTCCTACACGTCGCTGTGGAGCGGAGGGAGAAAAGCAGCAGCCGCTGTAAGAACCCCAACACATGAGAGGATCTTTCGAGAGGAACCTGCAGACGCTTGCAGCTCTCTGTGCACATTTTAATCGCCTGCACCGGCTTGGAAAACAAGTCTCATGTTGCAGCCAGGGTTTAAACCAGCAGCACTTGACCGGGCTGGCATTAGATCCTCTGAAAGATATGATATGTAGCGACGAGAAGTGAAGACTTAATCGATCTCCGGGTCCTCAAGGAACGTGTTTCTGAGGTAAAAGAGGGGGCACGGAGAGCTGGGACTGGAGGCCAGAGCTCTGAGAGGGAGGAACTGGGAGATAAACACCACCAGAGCAGATAAAACAGACCCTAGCTGGCTGTCTGCATCCATCTTCTCAACACACACGGTGGGACTTAACGGGACTTCTCTCTCTGAAGATGTGGCGCCTGCTGGTCTCTGGTGTCGCCCTGTTTCCAGGCTTGTTTCTAGTCTTTCGGAAAGTCCTGCCGACCCTCTTTAAAGGGTGGTCCCAGGCAGACGTGGTTCTGGTCAGTGAGAGGTGAGTGAGGCTCATGATAGTGAAGTTCGTAACGAGCAACAGTTGAAAGTGTAACCGTTCCTTGTGCAGTGTGGCCAAAAGTATTGGGACGCACCTGTTTTTTTTTTTTTTTTTAATTTTAAATGTCTTTTCGGGCCAGTCCCCTTACTTCCAGCGAAGGTGTGCTGTAGTCTTAAGATGGACAGAGACATTTTGGGCTACTTTGTGGACACTGTTTGGGGAAGGCCCTTTTCTGTTCCGGCATGACTGTGCCTTGGTGCACAAAGCAAGATCCATAAAGACATTGATTGGATGAGTTCGGTGTGGAAGAACTTGACTGGCCCGCCAAGAGCCCTGATCTCAACCCCATCCAGCACCTTGAACTGGAATGGGATGAACTGGAACGGAGACCGCGAGTCAGGCCTTCTCATCCAACATCAGTGCCTGACCTCATAAATGCTGTATAGAATGAATGGGAACAAATTCCCAAAGAAACACTCCAAAATCTTGTGGAAAGCCTTCCAAGAAGAATGGAAGCTGTTATAGCTGCAAGGGAGGGACCAACTCCATGTCTATGTATTTGAACGCAATGTCATTAAAGTCCCTGTTGGTGTTATAGGCCAGGCGTCCCAATACTTTTGTCCATGTAGTGTAGCTGTTGCTAGGCTACGTCTTTCTTGTATTCATCCCTTTTCCGTGTGTGTGTGTGGCAGGATGGTTAAGGTATACAGTCGTGCTGTTGATAATATGTCTTTGTTTTAAGCTGATTCTGTCTCTGATGGAGAGAAAATGATACGAGTAGTTGTTAAAACAAGCGCTAAATGCTAGGAGCTACACAATGCGGACTGAAGTATTAGGACATGTTTTTTATTGAATTGAGGGTGTTTCAATCGTATAAATTGGCGCAGGGGTGTAAAATCAAGCATCTAGGCATGCAGTCTCCATTTAGAAACATTTGTGAAAAAAATTCTCATTCTGAAGAGCTCAAGCATGTTTCTGGGATAGGATGCCATCTTTGCAGTAAGAGGGTTCGTGAGTTTTCAGCTGTACGTGGTATTTTTGGCAAATGGACCACACTAAATGCCTCCCTGTGTGTTAATGAATAGATTCGTCATTAGTCATAAATAGACTATTATAGATATTAGGAATATTTTGACTCCGTTCTGCAACACCCCATTCAGGTACCTCTGAACGCACATTGCAATCTGATTGGTTTAGGGGGCTCGAATGACTGTGAGGCGTAAACACGCCGCTGCTCTCATTCACTACGTGGACAAAAGTATTGGGACGCCTGTCCATTACACCAGCATTGACTTTAATGATATTGCATAGAATTTAATGTGGAGTCGTTCCACAAGATTTTGGAGTATTTCTGTGGGACAATTTCTGCCCATTCATTCAGCAGAGCATTTATGAGGTCAGGCACTGATGTTGGATGAGAAGGCCTGGCTTGCAATCTCCGTTACAGTTCATCCCAAAGGTGTTGGATGGGGTTGAGGTCAGGGCTCTGTGTGGGCCAGTCGAGTGCTTCCACACCGAACCCGTACATCCATGCCTTTAAGGAGCTCGTTTTGTGCATTGGGGCACAGTTATGCTAGAATAGAAAAGGTTCTCCCTAAATTGTGTCCACAAAGTTGGAATCATGGTGTTGTCCAAAATGTCTTAGTATGCTGAAGCGTTTATGGCCCAAGCGTAAAAAAAGTATGTTTCCCGATACTTTTGTCCAGATAGTGTACCAATGGGACTGTGAAGCAAGATCTTCAGATTAGAGTTAGACTTCACAGCGTTTGCTCAGTTTGGTGTACAGAACTTTGAAGTATTGTTGAAGCTTAACGTGACCCTGCTATTGGAGGAAGATACAGCCCTTATCGGTTGTTCTGCGTGTAGCTGGGTCACAACGGTCTGTTTACCCTTAAGGAAGATTATTTTCTGTATGTTACTTTGTCTGTGCAGTGCAGGCAAGTGATAAGCTGACCGTGATAAACATTCTTGTCCAAGGTGCTGTAGGCTAAAATATTGTACAGCTAAAATATTCATGTGCAGCAGAATGAACTACAGATGATTTTACAGGTTAATAGTCATCTGAATTTAAAAGTCAGAATACAAATATGCAGTAATAACAATCCATACACAACTGCTCAGTAGTTCCCAAATGCTTAAAAACTAGCTACACTAGGAAGCATTTGAAAGCATTTAATATTAAGAAATAAATGACTGTATGCAAAAGAATGTAAATAAACATGTCAAAAGAGGCTCTATTTCTGACAGTATGTAAGATTTGATGGTTGTCATATGATGGTGCATAGTTGAAGAATCCTAAAAATATGCATGATCATTGTACAAGATGCCAGCTGGTCATTGCAGAGGTCAGTTTAAAAAAAAATGAATTATTGAGTTTAACAGAGTCACTGGCAGCCCTAGTTGTGTGTGTGAAGTAGTTCTTTCCTGCATCTAGTTGGCTCGGGTTGGTAATCTTGGCAGGAATAAGCTCTGTGGCTATTGTTAAACCGCTCACCTTGTGAAAGGCCAGAGGCTGCGCCAGAGCTGTTTCTTAGTGAGCATCGCATTCTGAACTGCACGACAACACTTCGTTCAACTGCTCAGCTAGCAGTGCCTTGCTTTGTAAAGTCTTATCAGTTTCGTCTTCACCTCACACAGTCATCCTCAAACTTGCAAGCTTTCTGTTTGCAGTTTCAGTGTACTGCACCTGCAGTGTATTTTTTTTTTTTTTTTTTTTTTCGCTTTACCACTCAGCTTGATGATTTCTCTGATGAGCTGCAGTTGATGTTCATTTGATGAGGCCAACAAAGTGCCAGCGCTTTTGGCATTACCCGAATACAAGAGGTCTGAAGGTGGTGATGTGGCTTCATTATTTGTGAGAATTTACTTTCATATATATAAAAAAAAACCCATATCCATTCATCCATTATCTGAATTGTTTATTCTAAACACTGCCCCAGGGGTACCGGAGCCTATCCCTTAGGGTGACGAAACACACACACTCACGCCTAGGAGCAACTTAGCATCCCCAGGTCACCTGATATGCCAGTCTTGGGACTGTGGGAGGAAACTGGAGATCCCAGCGGAAATCCATGCGGACGAGGGGAGGACATGCAAACTCCACCCAGGCTGTATATGAGGCGAAAACACAAACATAAACAAGTGTATTGTTTTTAATTGCAAATAATCCACTTCTGTGTGCATATTTTTTTAAGCAAAATTCTATATCCTACCAAAATAAGCTGGGGCAGCTGGTGGGCTAGTGGTTAGAGAGTTCCCCCTGTGATCAGAAGGCTGTGGGTTTGAATCCCAGTACTGCTAGTAGCACCACTGAGGTACCCTTAGTGAAGAATTTCACACTGTGTTCTGTGGTGTGTTCACCCGTTATAAGGCCACACTTTACTTTAATAATGTTAATTAAAATATGGTCAATTGTTATTTCGTGTTACACTGATTTATTTTTTCTTTTTTGACTAAAATACACCAAACTACTTACAAAAGCAGTTTCCATTGATTCCAGTTGACTGCCTAATTCATAAGTAGATACTTTCCGTTAAACTGGTTCTCTTCCAACCCCAGTGATTTCCACCTTTGCAGTTCCTCTGTTACCCTTTCAGAGCACTTTTTGATCCATCCGTATGTGTTTTGAGTCTAGTCTGACCACTTGTCTATAATATTGCCAAATTGCATTTCCAGTTATCAACAATGGCCTACCTGTCAAATTGCCTATGGATTTTTTTTTCAAGCCTACTGAATAATTGATTTAGCTCAGTGTGTCTGGACCCATGCTGTATGTTGCAATACAAGGGCAGCTGGTGGCCTGGTGGTTGGGGGCTTGTCCCTACAATCAGAAGGTTGTGGGTTCAATTCCCAACTGCTAGTGTCATCCCTGATGAGCAAGGCACCATCCCCACACTCTGCTCCCCGGGCGCCCCTCATTGTTGACAGCCCCCTGCTTCACTTGGTGAATGGGTTAAATGCAGAGAAAGAATTTCACATTGATCCCACTGTGTGCTGTGCTGTGCTGTGCTGTGTTCATGTGTGACAAAGGGTCATTTTGCTTTAGAAGCTACAATCATTGCCCCACTTTCAAACAGTCAAATTAATGCAACGTGTATTTAAAGAATACGATTTTTTTTTATTGAGTTATTTTATTTATTGGGGAAAGCATCAGTGAAACCAATCATAAGACAGAGTTGAGGTCGTTCATAGCTATAGAGAGGTGAGTTGTGGACTGAGAAGGCCTGTCTGAAAACGACGAAAGCATTAGCTTCATTAGCTTTAAATTGTGATTATGATTAATAAACGTGTCGTACAGTCCTGGAAATGATCAGCGACGATAGCAGTGCTCCAGTTAGCCATGTGAGGTAGTTGTACTTGTATCCGGCTTAGCTTGCTAGAAGGCCTAATGTCCGTAAAGACCGGTTCATGGTCAGATGTTGCCCCTCGAGATGTTCTACTTCTTCCAGCTTATACAAGCACTATACTGTACTTTTGAACTGAGAAAGAACTGAATGGCAGCACGCCAAAAATCACTAGGCTTTTAATTGAATAGAAATTAATTATTTATGACGGCGTGGAGGTTTGAGTGGATTACACACAATATACCACCGTGCTGTGGTTATGGGAGGAGCCATGGAACTTAACATTAAGGAGGAGGTAAAGAAATCTGAATGAACTTCGACCTACTGAAGCAAACTCTGGCTCTTGGGCCACATTTAGCATGACAAGATTACTTTTTGAGGTCATTAGAATTTTCACGGATGTGGATGTGTGCACAGTGCAACGTTACCCTATGACTATTATAATAATATCCATATGTCATAATATTGGCAGTGTCCTAAAACATGGAGCTGTGCTACCACACGAAGAGATGAAAATAGCAACAGTCACAGTAGTGAGTTTCGCCTACCTGATTCTCCTACTCTAAAACAGCAGGAGAGAGCTTATTTCAGAACGCAGTAATCTGTGCTTGAGCCAGTGGAGCACAAGCTTTAGGTGTAAGAGAAATATTAAGAATAGCCTGGATGTAATTGAATGTAAAATAAAGCACGCACCATTCCAGTTATCTCATGAACTTTTATTTTCTTTATACGAAGAATCAGATCAGTGTCTGAAATGTTACAGATCTGCCAGTTGTCTGTTCTGTTACATAACAGTGTTTAATGCCTTCTGCCGACTGCAATTTCAGCAGTCTTATATCAATACAAACCACACTGTGCAACGTGTGTACGATGGTGTGAGTGAAGGCATGTCGACATACGATGATGCATGTGTTTGCGTGTAGATGTATGATGGTGTGTGTGTAGATGTATGATGGTGTGTGTGTAGATGTATGATGGTGTGAATGTAGATGTATGTTGGTGTGTGTGTAGGTGTACGATGGCCCTTGTAAAGCCATGTAGATGTTCGATGGCGCGCGTGAAGGCGTTTAAACGTATGATATATAACGGTCCATGTGAAGGAGTGTAGATGTTCAACGATGCACGTGAAGGTGTGTAGATGTTCGACAGCACGTGTGAAGGCGTGTAGATGTTCGACAGCGCGTGTGAAGGCGTGTAGATGTTCGACAGCGCGTGTGAAGGCGTGTAGATGTTCGACGGCCCGTGTGAAGGCGTGTAGATGTTCGACAGCCTGTGTGAAGGCGTGTAGATGTTCAACGATGCACGTGAAGGCGTGTAGATGTACGACAGCCCGTGTGAAGGCGTGTAGATGTTCGACGGCGCGTGTGTGAAGGCGTGTAGATGATTGACGGCGCGTGTGTGAAGGCGTGTAGATGTTCGACGGCGTGTAGATGTACGACCAAAGTGTCCAAAGTGTCTACAATGGGAATGTGAGCATCAGAATTGGACCATGGAGTAGTCATGGTTTCCTTCACATAATGTAGATGGCTGTGTGAGCATGCATTGCATACTCTAAGGAAGAGATGGAACCCGAATGCACAATGGGAATAAAGCAAGCTGGTGGAGGCAGTGTGATGCTCTGGGCAGCGTTCTGCTGGAAAACCTTGGGTCCTGGCATTCATTTGGATCTTGTGTTGACATGAACCACGAACCTAAACAATGTTGTAGACCAAGTACAGTTTTCCCCCGGTAAGTCGCGGAAATCCCTGCAAATATCCTCCGCATTTTTATTTATTTTTTGCTTTTTTCATGGCAATGTATAGTTTTTCAAGCATTTTAGTGCTAAATTATTAAGAAAAATATAATGTATTAATTTAAAAACACAAAGCAACCAGATATTGGCTGCTGCCCTGTGACGCGTCTCTGGCCGATACAGTCCAGCATTCCTGCATCAGAACAGTTTCCAATGTGGAGCGTCTCTAGTGTTTCTCATGTCTTTCATTTTGTTCTTCTTAAAGCCCTGTATTTTTATTACTGTAACTTAAATTAATTTGTTACTGTATTTACCTGCTTAAACCAAAGAAAACGCTCATGCATGAATTACAGTACAGTCTGTACAGGGGATAACGTCGATACTTACATTCTAGCACTGCGGGAGACGGCAGTTCAGTGTAAACCGTACAGTACGGAGACGGGTTTACCTTTACATTTTCTTTTAGGGTAACGTATTAAGCTGCGTTTAAAATGTAATTAAAGTGTTTTGGGAGCGTATTTGGGGGCATATTTAGGGTTTACACAATAAAAATAGGCATTTATGGCAACACATAATGCCTATTTTTATTGTCATTATGGCAATGCAAAAATTGTGTAGAAGTAGTTCAATTCTGATCCTTGGAGGCTCCACCTGGTAAAAAAAGATAAGTGAAAAGATCAGTTTCTAGTGTCTTGGTGTCGGATAATAGCACACTTTCAGATGTCAAGTGAGTCCACACCTTATGGCTGATCTGTGTGCGGTTTTTCACAGTTTCTTCTGTAGAATTCTGAATTTGAAGCCCTTTATGAATATTATTGATGTAACTTGTTGGCCTGTCTGCTGTCCTTGTCTAGAATATTGTCTAGTTATGGAGAAAATAAGAGTAAGGGTTAGTAGTCCAGTGGTCAGTAGTTCACTATATTCTATTGGCAATTCTTATTTCTGTCACTTTTTGTAGATGCAAATTTTAGCAATAACAGCAAACATTTTCTCACGGTGAAATATGTTGGTCCTAATGTATTATGCCCGGCGTTCACTCAACGAAAGAGTCTAACAGTTTACAGTAGAAACAGTCAAATTAAACATTTTAGTATTTAGACGTAAGCAATTTTTAAACATCATTATTTCATTTTACAGAACGTCATTACACCTAAGAAATGAATTGTGATTCTACCTTTACATTTTGATATGATGCTATATGGACAAAAGTATTGGGACACATCACCATTGCACCAACTTTAATGATATTGCATTTAAATACATAGACTTTAATATGGAGTTTGGTCCCCCTCTTTGCAGCTAGAATAGCTTCCACTCTTCGTGGAAGGTGTTTGATGGGACTGAGGTCAGGGCTCTGTGTGGCCAGTCAAGTTCTTCCACACCGAACTCATCCAGCCACGTCTTGATGGAGCTTGCTTTGTGCACTGGACCACAGTCATGCTGGAATAGAAAAGGTTCTTCACCAAACTGTGTCCACAAAGTTGGAAGCATGGTGTTGTCCAGAATGTCTTGGTATTATGAAACATTAAGATTGTCCTTCACTGTCCTTCACTGGGCCTAGCCCAAACACTGAAAAACAGGTGTGTCCCAATTATGTTGGTCCATATAGTGTAGCTCAATGTTGTAGCATAGGCTCTCTTTAACATAAGAGTTTCCTAATGACTGTTTATTCTTGACTGACTGTTTAATATTAATGCAGTGCTTTTCCTCTGAGGATGACTGTGCATTAGCAGGGTTCAGAGAAAGGTTGTGCTTTCCTGCTTTTCTTCCAGATCCAATAAGCAGGAAGGGGATTGTATAGGAGTGATAATGAAGACACACTGTCTGGACATTGACAGCAAAGTGTTGTCTTGACCTGAGTGTGTGTGATATTTTGGGAATGCTTTCTGAATCATTCAGGCTAAAATGGTTTTGTTATTTTCCTCTCTCTGTCTCTCTTTGTCTCCGTCTCTCTTTCTCTCTCTCTGTCTGTCTCTCTTTGTCTCTGTCTCTCTTTCTCTCTCTCTCTCTCTCTCTGTCTGTCTCTGTCTGTCTTTCTCTCTCTCTCTGTCTCTCTCTCTTTATCTCTCTCTCTTTCTCTCTCTCTCTTTCTCTCTCTGTCTCTCTCTCTTTCTCTTTGTCTCTGTCTCTCTTTGTCTCTCTCGTGTTCTCTCTCTGTCTGTCTCTTTGTGTCTCTCTCTCTCTCTTTCTCTCCCTCTCTCCCTCTCTCTCTCTTTCTCTCTCTGTCTCTCTCTCTCTCTGTCTCTCTCTCTCTTTCACTCACTCTCTCTCTCTCTATATCTGTCTCTCTCTCTCTCTTTGTCTCTATCTCTCTTTGTCTTTCTCGTGTTCTCTCTCTCTGTGTCTCTGTCTCTCTCTCTCTCTTTGTCTCTATCTCTCTTTGTCTCTCTCGTGTTCTCTCTCTGTCTGTCTCTTTGTGTGTGTGTCTCTCTCTCTCTTTCTTTCTCTCCCTCTCTCTCTGTCTCTCTCTTTGTCTCTCTGTCTCTGTGTCTCATTCTCTCTCTCTCTCTGTCTCTCTCTCTATGTCTCTCTCTCTCTCTCTCTCTCTCTTTCTTTCTTTCTTTCTTTCTTTCTTTCTTTCATTCTTTCTCACTCTGTCTGTCTGTCTCCCTCTGTCTCTGTGCGTGTTGCTCTGAATGCTCCACTCCATTAGGAAGCAAGAAGCAGTCGAGATCTGCCAGCACAGCTTCTTCCACCTTTCAGCTCCACTAGGCTTGGAGAGAAAAGATTTGGAGAATGGAGGTTTCAGAGATAGCACGATAGCAGAATTACATTTTTATCCCATTATCAGATATTGTATAACAATGCATGGTTTAGTAAGTTAAGTTACTAAAAATAACTAATAAAGGTTAAAGACACATTACTGTCTGAACACCAGATGTTTATACAATTGGGGGAAAAAAACAATACATACAATTAAATTTAATGTCAATCTGAACTCATGATTGACTTTTACTACCGTAATCATAATCAGTAATAGTATGTATATATTATGTATGTCCTTCCTTTCCAATTTCCCGCATGCTAAGCTAATACTGCATTTTACTGGGAAATATGTTAAGGTACAAAAGATTCGTAATGGGTTCCCGTTCGTATTGACCTTAAAGAGTAGTTACACCTTAAATCTCATTTATGTTTTATATTAAAAAGTGAAATATATTGCTTTGTAATATCAGTCTCGTTGAAATGTTCACATTTTTCAAACTGTTGATAAGTGAGTTCAGCATTCGCGTCGCCCCTTCTGGTTTAAGCATAACATGTCAGTACTCAGAACAAATCGACCTCACAGTGTGCTGATCAGTTAAACCCCCTTACTGCCCCCAGTGATGACGACCCAAACATGGCACTGAACAAATGAATAAGAAATGGACTGTATGGACAACAGTATTGGGATGCCTGACTATTACACCAACAGGGACAATGCATTCAAACACATAGACTTTAATATGGAATTGGTCCCCCTTTGCAGCTATAACAGCCACTCTTCTTGGAAGACTTTCCACAAGAGTTTGGAGTTTCTGTGGGAATTTGTGCCCATTCATTCTGTAGAGCATGAATGGGAGCAGCCACAGTGAACCAGTGAAGGTTCTTTAATAGGTGTGATGTGAGAATTGAAGACTAACCTCGCAGCTGCATTCTTTACACCAACAGGGACTTTAATGACATTGCATTTATTAAAGTCCATTTAATAAGGTCAGGCACAAGAAGGTCTGGCTTGCAGTCTCGGTTCCAGTTCATCCCAAAGGTGTTGGATGAGGTTGAGATCAGGGCTCTGTCAAGTTCTTCCACACTGAACTCCTCCAGCCAGGTCTTTATGGAGCTTGCTTTGTGCACTGGGACACAGTCATGCTTGAATAGAAAAGGTTCTTCCCCAAACTGTGTCCACAAAGTTGGAAGCATGGCATTGTCCAAAAATGTCTTGGTCTGCTGAAGCATTAAGATTGTCCTTCACTGGAAGTAAGGGGCCTAACCCAGACCCTGAAAAACCACTACTTTTGTCCATATAGTGTATATTGTCTTTGTCTTTTCCTCACACCTAATAGTACCATGATTCTTGTACATGCCTTAGTAACAACACAAATTGATTACTGTAATTCTATACTGGCCGGCCTCCCTCGTAGCCTTCTGCATAATTTTCAGTTGGTTTAGAAATCTGCTGCCTGTGTTGTTTTTTACCAAAACTTCCTCCATGGAAGAAATCACTACAGTCTTTTTCAACCTTAACTGGCATCCAGTTCAATATCAACCTGATTTTAAGATTTTGCTTTAACATTCGAAATTCTTCATAATCTGGCTGGTACATTTTTGACTTCTAATACATTTTCACACCCTCCCATACCCTCAGATCTTCCTCTTCCAATCTACCTGCTACACCTTCCGCTTGTTCGTCCACCATGGGGTTTATACCTTTTAGCCTCCCGTCTTTGGAATTCTCTCCCTTAGGAAACCCACAGCATTGTCTTTCTTCTGACTTTCAGATCCTGTCTTAAAACTCACCTTCTCAAACTTGCTTAATCTCTTTGATCTTGTCCGTAAACTGCACACATTTCTAGTCTTGCACTCTCGTAATTTGATATATGTTTGTTGTATTATGCTTATTTATGAACTATTTTACTTGTATATTAATTATTGTAACTGTATGCTCTGGTTTACTTGTCTGTAAAGTGTCCTTGAGTGCCTTAAAAGATGCCTTTAAATAAAATGAATAATAATAATAATAATAAAGACTGAAACTGTTTGGAATCTAAAATCTCCAGAACCATCTGAAGCAAATGATTTGTCAGTTTTTACATGAACTGGGCACAGCCGCTGACCACAGGAGCAGGAAGAACAGGACCAGGAGATGGAGTGCCTCCAGCCTCCTGCACAGTAAGTCACTAGAGGGGAAAGGAGCTAACATATGTCACCATATTGAGCAGGGTTTTCAGTTATGAAGCCTTTTCATGGCTGGAATTTTTCTTCAGCGGAGAGAATAAGCATGTGAATAAAACGAACACTGTAAATTCGTGACTGACTACATAACCTCCGTTTCTGGTCTTGGCATTGCGTTGCATCATAGTGACCCAAATTGCATGATTGTGTTTGGCGGGCCTTTGCTTTGTTCTTCATTAGTGAGTGACGAACATATTAATGATTCAAAGTTCAGACTAACAAGATACACAGTGTGAATAAATGAACAGCGATATACTAGCACAGGGGTGTTACACCTTCTCAAACACACATGATTTATCTCTGTTAATTGCCAGATTTAGCGGGTGAGCAGGAGAAAAAGAAAACAGTCGAAAACTGTTCTACGTTTTCTGATAATCTTCATGGTATTATGCACATTATGAAAAACGTTATGGCCATCAAAAGTAAAAAGCAATCATGTGTTACAAAAATATGTTGTGAAATGAACTGCCAACTGCCACCGCTAATATACCAACATTTTTTTTCCCAACAGCGTCATGTTTTTATCAACAATGTTTTGCTTTTTGAGCTCTTTAATTAGCAGATCCAGGAGGAGAAAGATGATGAGTGGGAAGATAAACACCCAGCCGTTTTGTCAGAGCCTGTGAAGGCAAAACACCACCCTCACCAGCACAAGGCAAGAAGCAGTAGGCTGTGTGTGTGTGTGTGTGTGTGTGTGTGTGTGTGTGTGTGTGTGTGTGTGTGTGTGTGTGTGTGTGTGTGTGT
>JBBJLS010046061.1:0-12500 GCA_037577275.1 Bryconaethiops microstoma
ACACATAAAAAACAAAAGAAAACCGGCATTTGAGAGCGGAGCGAGCAAACACGTCTGCCTCGGGGGGCGCCATGTTGGATTGATATAAAATGATTTGACATTCTGAAATGTATATTCCAGTGGCAGAATTTCCACTGAGAGGCTTGCAGAAAGGGGTGAAAAATGACATCCTGCACTTTGACATCATTGTCAGTGTTTACACTGTATTACAGTGCATATTGTATAGTGTACAGCGTGTAGAATGTATGAACGCCAGTGTGTATGATAATGGATATTCTGTGTTTTTGTAATTAAAATGCTGTATAGGGTAGGTGTATCTTTTGTGTGTAGGGTAGGTATATCTTTTGTACCCTGAATCTTAGTGCACATTGTGTGGGTGATAATGTGTATATCTTGTGTATTTAGTACTGTGTTGATCTAAAGGGCTAAGATTTTCACCCTCCTGCCTCTGTAATGTGGTGATAAACAAGATTTTGCTGTTGCACTGCTAATGTGTTGGTGTACAGAGCTAAAACAATATAAAATCGTTGGACACTATTTTCGTAGTGTTTGGTAGACATATTTTCATTCTGTTAGAGCTGCAAATCGATGATCTAGCTTTGCTTTTCTGAAAAGTGCAGAACTGATATCTCTGGCTAATCAAGAATGCAAATATATTTCCAGCTAAACTACGTCATTACATCACACACATGTGCACAATATTCCATATTCATGAGTAGGAAAGGGCGAGCCAGACGATGCAGTGAGCTCCTTCCCCTCCCTGTGGCTTTTGAGCTTGGTAATGGGTCATGGTACAAGGTTATGAAGTGGATGTTCAGCCCAGATGAAGAGTGTAGCTTCATATAACCAATGCAAAAGCACTACAGTCACTGTAAGAGTGGGAGAAGGGCACTTGTTAATAAGGACTTGGCCATAAGAGACCACACCAACACTCTCCGACCCACTCCAAATCTGTTTTTTTCCTTTCTTCTCTCTCTTTCTCTGTTTTCTACCACTAACTTAAGGATGTAAATGAAGACGCTCTTGAAAACACTTACGGATAGACAATAGCTCCTTTGATGTTCAGGACTGCATTAGTAGAGGTTACGTGCTTCTCTGTTACACACTGAAGTTCCTAAATGTTTCCTGGCATAGAATCTTATAGCAGTTCTTCTAACAAAGGCTCTCTACACTTGAACATCCACAGTAGGGGCAGCTGTTGGTCTGGTGGTCAGGGAGGTGCCCCTGTGATCGGAAGGTTGTAGGTTTGAATGAGTTAAATGCAGAGAGCAAGTTCGCACTGTGTACTGTGCTGTGTTCACATATGAAAAATTGCTACTTTATGCTTTAGTTTGTATTGGTTGACGTTTGTGTTTTTATCACTTAGCTTTGTGGGAAGTAATGGCAGTATTGGTTCATCCCCTCGAGAACAGGACATGTCCTCACTGATTGCCAGATGCTGCGCTTAATTGTGTGTGTGTGGATGTGTGTCAGTGGTGTATATTTAAGTCTCTGTGGCAGATGGAGAGACGGAGAGCGGGAGCTGGCATTTGGTTACGTACTCAAATCACATTACCATAATGTATAGCGATCGATGGCCATTCGGAATTAGACTAATGGGCTTGGCCTCAAGAATGCCATCAGACAAACTTTAAATCTTCTCCATATCTCTCTTCTTTTGTCAGCATTTGTTTGCTTTTGTTGCAAATAAGATAACCAGATGCATCTTTTCTTCATAGGTACTTTAATATGTTGAAGGTCAGATTCTCTTTTTCCACCTTTACAGATCATTATTTGTTTTTCCTTTGACTTCCAAATAAGATAAGCAAGTAAAAAGAATAACAATTTTGTACAGAACATCATGTACCTGTTAGTGTCTTGTGGGCTGAAAACAGATGCATTTGTAGAGAAAGGTTTAATGATTTCAGCCGGGCTGTCGCTCTCAATCAAAGGATGAGCTGAATCAGCGGTACATTGGATCTGTATTTACCGGAAGGAACTGAGGGTGAGAATAAACGTTTACCCCTAGGACTGCTGGGGTGAATCGAGTTCCTAATGTACATACACTGAGCTTGAAGTGGAGTGAGTATAAATAGACTTAGTATATAGTGAATCACTGCATTGCAGGGTATCTACAAGTTTTAAATAAGGCTAAACTAAGAACATTGCCAAGGAGGCAGGAAGGCATTATGGGTGCTGAAATATTAATATACCACGTTATCATTCTGATCTTTCTTGTCAGGGATGGTGGAAAATATCAATGTTTATGTGCACTGATTAGAACACATGAATGAATGTCATAAAAGGGGCGTTCACAATTTCTAAACAGTTTTACCCTTAAAAAGTCAGACTATGCTGCTGTGCAAATAGTAAATTTTTTAGACAGTTTTTGTAATGTCTTGGTTCAGTTCATTTGACCAACTATGAGCCTCAGCCCTTCTAGATTAGCCTTTAGAAAACTCAGTCACCTCATAGACATTTTTAGTTTAATCGACACCCACTTTCAGACACACCCTCTGACGAAAGAAAGTCAGAATTGAGAAATTGGTTTGAAAGCCAAGGGAAGAAAGGAGTTAACAAACCAGAGCATTATCACTATAGATATAAAGAAAACTGAATGACACCCTACTCCAGCTAGAACACAAATATTTTCTGTGTTAAGAACCCTGATAGCTTTGAAAACCTTTGAGTTGCAATGGGATGCTTTCATGGAAACTGATATAAATCAGGAAATTCATGTCTGTTGGATCGTCATATACAATGAGTCAAATACAATGAGTACATTATATTTCCGAAAATAAATTTGTCAAAACTCTTCCTCTCTCTTTTTGACTGAAGTGAATGGGTGGCTTTAAGTTATCCTCTTCCATTCCTCTTTCAAGGACCTGCCTGAAAGAACACTCTGGTGGTTTGGTGTTATTTTGTTGCTGGAGGGTTTTACGACTTGTGACTGATCCTACATTAAACCTCATTACTTCCCATACACCAGTGAAATGAGATTCAGTAAATGCTTGAAGGCTTATAGCTCCCTCAGCGAGGCGACTGGGTTGTGTGTGTGTGGGAGGGTGTGCTGGTTCTCATGGACAAAGGCACTTGCTTAACCACTTTATTGTGACTAACCACTTTGCCCTTACAGAAACAAATTATGGATTAGAGGTGGTAGATCCATCCTTCTGCATGACAGAGAAGATCAATAAGAATATACAGAACCACACTGAACACAGTGTCAAACATTTGGCCTGGTGTGTGTGTGTGTGTGTGTGTGTGTATTCATGTGGGCTCATGTGTTACATAGGGAACTATATTAGTATATTATCATAGTCATGAGAGGCTGTTCAAATGTCAGACAGTCTTTGAACTGATGATGGAATGAGATGCGTACACACAAGGGCATTAACGACTTCAGATTTTTTCAGATCGACTTATTTGTCAACAAAGTCGAAGTCGAGTCCACCAGTCATTTGATGACGTCACACAGACGCAGCGGAGGAACACAGGTGTCCAACAATGAGCAGCTTTTATTAAAGTTCTCTGTAACATGAACAGTCAACACGACAATTAAACAGAACAAAACATAGGCTGATATTTCGGGTAAATTTAAGAGCACAACAGAAAGAGGGAACCGTTTAAGACACGGCAGCCACTCAGCGTCCTCCAGACTGGATGACTTCCTGCAGTGCTAGCGGTAGCCAGCGGATGTCGTTTCAGATGGCCGTGCATAATGCTGGTACTGTTACTGTACTTTAACACCGACTTGCAGGTTGTACAGGTCACCATGCTGTTTGTGTGGTCTCGAGTAAAGTATCTCTGCATGTGATGTGTGTCTGTCACCTACTGCCTCTGCTACCACGTCTCTCGTCTTGTTGTCGACACACACACACACACACACACACACACACACACACACACACACACAAATTTTACGTATTTATAATTATTTCATATTGTAGTTATTATGTGTTTATTAATTATAATTTACTGATGACATCCACTTAAACGTCATTCAGTTTATACACAAATAGTATTGTGAGGCATATTAAGAGCAGCAATAATTAGATGACAGATAAAAAGACAAATAATAATGAATTGTAAAATGGAAAAAAATCTTTTTAAATCTTTATTATATCTGTATACTTCTGTCAACAAGATGTTTTTGTAAGGAAGCAAAATTCTATTGAAACTAACTGATTTTAGTTTAAACATAGATTTGTGTATATATTGTAAGAAGCACAGGTCAGTATTATATCGATTACACTGAAAGACTATTGTCATGTCTACATGCTCGGAGAGTGAGGTAAGGCGCAAGGCGCAGGTTCCAAAGATGGTGTTTTATTATAAAAGGACACAGACTCTAATCAAAACCAAAGCAAAAGGCACAAGAGCCTAACAGAAGTACACTAAAGAGGTTTTCGTGAGGGTTGACCAGCCAATGAATACATGAACTATAGAACTTAAATAATAAACACACTCAGACAAGAACCAATCATAAAGCAGAATCACTCAACATAATCACTTTAACAAAACACAGGACAGCTGACATGACTATAGACACAAGCATACCCTTAATTCAAACTAAGAGTCTCATAAACATAAACTAAATAATAACACCATTGCGGCCTCTAGCGGCCTCTACCCATGGCCATCACGTTTTTATTTTGAGATTTTATGAAGAAGGGACACAGTGTACTGGTATTGGACTTTTTTCCCATTATTGCAATGTTTTAGTATTAGTCTTGATTATTGAATGACTTCTATAGACACCATTAAAGAAATAAAAAAATACAGTCAATGCACTGAAATATTAATGCTTATTGAGTTTAAAACAGTCAGTGTTTTGTCAGTGCTTAATGTCCCTGAAATACAATTTACAGAGATACAGAGATAAATACACAGATATTAACATAGGCTGCATTACACTGAATTACAAAAACTTTACACTAAATGAAGAAGCTTCTACTTCCATATACAGTAATCCCTACATTTTACGCGGATCAGGATTTGCGGATTCAGTCACACATGGATTTTTTCTGAGATCGAACTCTTTACAATAACGCGGAAACTGCAAATATTCTCACAAATGTTTTTGTGCTTTTTTCGTGGCAATACGTTTTTTTATGCATTTTTGTTCTAAATTATTAAAAATATATAATTTACTAATAACATCAATAGTAATCCAAATATAAATTCAGCTTAATTTCCAGTTATTGGCTGCTGCCCTCCTGTTCTCCTGTTTTCATTTCATTCTTCTAAAAGCCCTATGCAGCCCAAACGCCCTGCTGCCTTCTGGCAATGCAGCTCAGCATCTCGGGCGAGAATTACATGGTTCAGGGGGCCAAGATTTCATTTTAAATTCAGCTTAATACTTTACCATTAACGAAAATGTATACAGGGACGGACTGGCAATCTGTCTCTCTTTCTGTCTCTCTCTCTCTCTTACTTGCTCTCTCTCCCTCTCTCTCTCTGTCTCTCTCTTCTGGAAAAGTCCAGAATGGCCGTCCGGTGCGCAGCCTTTGGGCTAATGCATTAAAATGCATTAGAGTTTAAAATGAAATTAAAGTGTTTGGGGAGTATATTTGGGCGCATATTTAGGGTTTACACTATAAAAATAGGTATTTTTAAGCTTTTTTTTTTTTTTACCAAAACACAACAATGTGGTTTGTCACTTGGGTACTCTTGTGGTGCTCTTGAAATGTAACCCCTGTAAAAAGTAAATTTTCCTGAAAATTATTTGAAACATTAAAGTAGATACAGTTGTTTTGTTTATTGTTTTTCCCATTCATATAAAATTTCCAAAATTTACAGATTTCCAAATATCTAAATTTTATTTGCTGCAGCCAAAAAATTGGGTGCATCTTGTTTTTGATTCTTATTCTTCTTTGTTGGTGAAAGTCTTTGAAAAGTGAACTTTGAAAATATGTTTTTAGCTAATAATGAATCATGTTATAAAAACTATAGATCTACAAAAACAGCTGAAATTTTAACAAAATATTTTAGTTTTTTAACATTTTAGACTTTTCTGCAGACATCAGTGAAATGAGGTGGGTTTTCATTACTTTATTATTTCATTTGACATTTTTTTCAAGCTCTCCATGTGAAAAGACTTCAGTTTACTGGAAAGGTTCTCCTTAAGTCATGGTTTAAAGCACGAGTCCTGACTAAATGTGGTTATTCTGACTAACAGTATTTTATGATTACTCACCAATAACATCTTCATTCTATATAAAAATGTTCTTTGAAAATCTGAAACAGTAGCAGTGACAAGCTCTGCGAATATTGCACTATACACACACTTTATGAGGTGTGTCTAATGTAATATTTAGGGAATAATTTAGAAGTCAGGCCTCACCTTTTGATTTAAAGAAGCGTAAATTGCAGTGTGTCAGGGCTGGGGGCTTATGATGGTGCGTGGCCACTACAGTTATAGAGATGGGCTCTCTTGCCTGTTTTTGGTTTTGTTTCTTGTTCAGTTCAGTTTAAAATAAAGTATTATCAGAAAATGAACTTTGACTACCTGTGGTGCGTGTGTGCATGCCCCGCATGCGAGGAGAAGGGGATCCCACAGTGTGACAGATTGACCGTCCGACCAACAAGGGGCTTTGGAGTCCGGGCCTGCTTGTCTGAAGAAGAGGAGTTGCTCCTGAGAGAACTGTCCGCGCTCTCACAGGAGCTTATCGAACGAGACGTGGCTGCATATGGCTTCGCCAACTGGCGAGCACCTCCACCAGCGAGGAGGAAACGGGCAAGGAGGCCCGCCCTGATTCCCCGAGCCAAGGCGCCTAAGACGGGGGCCCTTTTGAGTCTTCCACCGCTCCGTGAGGCCATGCAGCCTGTCTCTCCCTTCCTTAAGGTCCAGCAGCCCAGCTCTCCGCCCCACGAGAGCGAACTCATGAGGACCGAGACCACCACGTTCGCGAGCAAACAGACCACGCTCTCAAGCACCCAGACCATGCTCACGAGCATCGTGGCGTCCGGGAGGCCCGTATCAGCACCCAGAGGACGGCGGCAGCTGCCCACGTCTGCTCCCCGGCTTCGGGTACCAACTCCAGGTAGCGTAGTCGGGGCAGCACGGAGCCCACAACCCGTGGACCTTTTGGGTCCTTTAAAGAGGCCTTTAGGCCTCTTAGTTGAGCCCTTGAAGCCCATTTTAGCCCAGCAGCTTAGCCCATTTGCCCAGCAGCTTAGCCTGTTTGCCCAGCAGCTAAACCCGTTCGCCCAGCAATTTAGCCCAGTAGAGGGGCTGTTAGCTGCAGAGGCATTTTCAGAGGGGTTGTTAGCCGCAGAGGGGCTTCCAGAGGGGTTGTTAGCCGCAGAAGGGCTCCCAGAGGGGTTGTTAGCCACAGAAGGGCTTCCAGAGGGTTTTCTTAGCCGCAGAGGGCTTCCAGAGGATTTGTTAGCTGCAGAAGGGCTTCCAGAGGGTTTGTTAGCCGCAATGGGGTATACAGAGGGTTTGTTAGCTACAGAAGGGCTTTCTGAGGGTTTGTTAGCCGCAGAAGGGCTTCCAGATGGTTTGTTAGCTGCAGAGGGGCTTCCAGAGGGTTTGTTAGCCACAGAGGGGCTTTCTGAGAGTTTGTTAGCCGCAGAGGGGCTTCCACAGGGTTTGTTAGTCACAGAAGGGCTTTCAGAGGGTTTAGTAGCTGCAGAGGGGCCCATGGTAGTCACAGAGGGGCCCATTATAGCTACAGAGGTGTGTTTAGAGGGGCTTAGAGTCACAGAACAGCCCGCTATAGTCACAGAGGGGCCCATTACAGCCACAGAGGGGTTTCTAGAAGAACCCTTTATAGTCACAGAAGGGCCCGTAGCAGCTACAGCAGGGTTCATTAGTCACAGAAGGGTCCATTATAGTCACAGAGGGGCCCATTACAGCCACAGAGGGGTTTCTAGAGGGGCCCACCATAGCCACAGAGGGGCCTGCTTCAGGCACAGAGGGGCCTGCTTCAGCCAAGAGGGGCTCGCTGCAGCCACAAGAGCTAGGGGCCTTCCCATGAATATTGTTGGGGGGCTACTGGGGTCTCCGCGAGCTCTGGAGGAGCTCTTCGTAGTAAAATAGACCCCAGAGTGGAGGAAGAGCTCCTGGAAGGGGACTCCACCCCCCTGGACAACAAGGGATTCCCCGCTGAAGGGCTCCCAGGAGGGGGCTCTGTGCAGGAGGACAGTGAAGGGCTCCCTGTAGGGGGCTCCGCCCCTGAGGACAGTGAGGGGCTCCCGGTAGGGGGCTCCACCCCTGAGGACAGTGAGGGGCTCCCGGTAGGGGGCTCCGCCTCTGAGGACAGAGGGACTCCTGGTAGGGGGCTCCCTAGTTAGGATTGGGACATTCAAAGGGCAGCGTCCCATGAGATCCACCCAGGAAGGACAACAAGTAAAGCAGTGACAGGGGATATGGGCACCCAAGGTTTACTTATGCCCCTAGGAAGCCAAGGTTAGATGTTCTGGTCCGATCCCACTTCTGTAGCTACTGTAGCACAAATTGGTGAAAATCTTAATGCTAACTATTATAGAAAGGTGTCAGAACACAGAGTGACACACTACAGCAGCTCACTAACCAACAAGAGTGACCATACTGATCTCTGTCTGCCACTAAAAGTGTCTAAAATGAGAATGTGAGCAACAGAACTGAATTAATGGAGTCGTAAAATAAAATTGCCTGGTCTGATAAATCATTTTCAGCTTGGTTGTGTGTGTGTGTGGAAGGAAGGAATGGCACCAGGATGCACTATGGAAAGCCAGCAGAGGAAGCGTGGTGCTCTGCTGCGGAACCTTGCATTTACACACCACCTAAACATTTTTACAGTACCCTTCTGTGGCAATGGTATTCCCTAAATGTAACGGCCTTTCTTTAGAATAACACCCTGTTATAACTTTACATTAAATTCTTTTGGCAGACACTTTTATCCAAATCAACTTACAATATGAGGAAATGCTCCAGTTTCAGGACAGTATGAGATCGAGAGGAGGGTTTTAAGTGCTACATCTTGATGTAGGAGTTGTGCAGGAAGATAGATCAAGAGAGGAGATGCTCTCTGACCAGATGAATCTTCAGGAGGTTTTTGAAGCTAAAGAGGTATTCTGCAGCTCTGGTTGCCTTCAGGAGCTCATTCTACCAGCGTGGGACCACAAATGAGACCAGTCTGGATTGGGTTTACCTTGTGTGTAGGGATGGCAGAGCCAGGCGATGTTCCGTGGAGGAGTGAAGGAAGCGAGTAGGAACATAAGCCTGAGTGATAGGATTAAGGTATCTGGATGCAGACCCCGGTGTTGACCTGTAGACAAGAGTTAGAAACTTGAATATTCCCATGAAATCAATCTGAGTATCTGTGGCTGGACAAGACTTAAAGGATCTGCTCCTAACATCTTGGTGTCTAATATCACAACCTTCAGAAGTCTTGTGGAGTCCATGCCTCGAACTGATTTAGGGGCAAAAGCAGGACCTCTACAATATCTGGCAAATGGCTTTGGCTCATCAATGTATAACTCAGTTTTTAAATACACTAGTTCATTTTTACACTTTACCTATTAGTTTGTCTGGTCAACATGGGTTTAATGATCATCTGTTCAATTAGAAGCCAAACTTGAACCATACTTACCCCTGAAGACCTCAGTAGCTCTTTCAGAGCTTAAAATAACAATTTCTTCAACAATTCAGAAGAAGGCAACATTCCTGGATGGTACTAGAGATGGTACCTTTATGCCAGTACCTTCACACCAAGACAGAGCAACCTCCTGCTCGTCAGCTGAAGATTCAGAAAGTCAAAAAACTTTGAATTTGTAGGCTGACCCAGCTCCTCCACATAAGTTTTGGGGCTCTAGATCAACAGCCAGAAACATAGCCTCCTCTTCCTCCTTACTGAGTAGTAAAAGAATAAATCTTAAAGTAAGTGCACATGATTGAGTTTATTAGCTGTATTATCAGGGACAGAATATTAGTTCGGATCAAATGAATCATAAATAATCAAATTAATAGAGAATCGGGAAAATAATCAAATGTTTTAATTTAATTATGTTAGCCAAGGCAAGTAAACTTTATTTATATAGCACATTATCATACACATAGGTCATTCATGCTTTACAGAGATAAAATCTGTACAGAATAAGTTAAACTGTACAGAATGATAAAAGTAAGAAATTAACTCCTGGACAGAGCTTCCTGACTAGTAACAATAATTAATAAAGCAAAGCAAAATATCACAAATGAAAGTGCATGATATTTGTGCAAATATTACTCATTATTTGTAGGCAGTGGAAAAGAGCTTTTAGCTTCTTTTTTATAACTGGCAGCAGTTTTTTTTTTTTTTTACATATTTAGCAATTATATAATATGCTGATCTCATGACAGCTCCTGTACCAGAAATGTACCAGAATATTTTGTAGAACATGTATGGGTCAGTATAAAGAATCAATAACAAGGATTATATTTGGTGAAGACACATTTAGGATGCCACCTTTCCCATGCTGTGATTGGCCAGGGAATAAAGCCCCACAAAATGTTTAAACAACAGCTTATAAATACAAGTATTTACTAGTCTGTATTTTGACAGAATAGAAATGCAGGCCATAAACTACATTAAAAATAAATAAGTGGAGAATTTGCCCTTTTTTGCAGGGTAAAATAAGTAGCTGCCACTTGGAGTTGATTGTCTTTTCAACTGAGTATGCAACAAAGAAATACTGCTGCCAGGTTGCATAAACCTGGAGTGGATTTGTGTACCATTTATCGCTTTTATCATTAATTAATTTTTACATGACTGCTTTCAAAACCTCTCCTTATCCCTTAAATTTAAACAGATTATTTTTGTTACCACGCGTTCAAGACTGACATGTGTAAATGACCTCTGTTTATAGTGGCTGCCCTGTTTTATGCATCATTCAAAAAACAGCCATATCTAAAACTTCAACATGAATGACTGGGGCTAAACCATTAGGCTGAATAGGCAAATATATGTAAATGAGGTGGTTATGAGAATAACAACACTTTCACCGCCTTGGTGGCTCAGCAGATCACTGATTTGAATCCACAGTGCAAGTAGGATTTTGGGGCAGCTGGTATCCTGGTGGTTAGACAGTTGCCCCTGTGACCAGAAGGTTGTGGGTTTGAGGTAGCCTTGAGCAAGAATCCCTGGGCGCTGTGTTCCTGGCTGTCCACTGCTTCACTTGGTGAATTTAATTTACTTTTTTAATTTATTAATTTATTATAGTCACATGTGAACACACCACAGAACAGCACACAGTGTGAACTTCCTCATTTAACCCATTCACCCAGTGAAGCAGTGGGCTGCCGCCAACGAGGGGCGCCCAGGGAGCAGAGTGTGGGGACAGTACCTTGCTCAAGGACACCTCTGTGGTGGCACTAGCAGTTGGGATTCGAACCCACAACCTTCTGATCCAACACCCTAACCACTAGGCCATCCGGCTGCCCAATGAGTTTAATGCAGAGAAGAATTTCACACACTGTTCACACATGACAATAAGGGCCACTTTACTTCAATCATTGACGGCAACTGTAAACTCGTCTTGCCGTTGAGGTGCTGTATGTGAAAACGCAAATGTTTAAATTAGTTGGACCAGACATTTAACAGATTTTACCCTGCCAGCTCCCTAGTACAAACTCTGTGTAATGTCAGATTGAGTCTGTGTGTGAACAGAGCAGGTCATTGTCTGGAGAATGCACAGTGAGTGAATGAGCACGCTGATGATGTTTCTAACAATGTGACTGGTGTGAAACTGAAAGAAAGCAAATATCCCAGGTTGAAGGAAAAGGGTCCTTATCATGGAGATGCTAACAAACGTCAGACAAGTTCAAAGAACTGAGTTGCTGGCCTTGTCCACCATCTTCAGTGTGCTGGAAAAAAACACTGTGATTTCCATTGTTTGCTTTTTGCATCATGTCCATATTCTACCAATGTCCCACCACTTGCCAGCATAATTTACAGTATTTACAGTGGGTAAGAACGTGTCTGACACGGACAATCTCCTGTTGTATGCAGCATGTGTTAAATGGCACCTGGCAAGATAGAGCTCCAGGTACTTTCACAGCAAGAGGATGACCTCTTGCTCCTCAAAGCTCCAGACCTATAAGATTGTGCAACAGGTTCAGGTCAGAAAGCATCATAGCTACGGGCTGGTTCAGCAGCTCAGAACCAGCTCAGGGGCTGCAGGTCAGTGGCCCACCAGCACAACTTCAGCTTTCTTTCTGAACCCTCCTTGTGTAGTCTGCACTGTGAGATGCAATGTCATGAGTTCAAATCCAACTCTAAACAGATTTAAAGAGCAAATTTCCAAAATTCACTCAGTCGAAAAGCTTTTTTTTTTTTTTTTTTTTGAAAATCTCGTTTTACCTATTGGAAAGCAATTCTTACAGGAAATCATTTTTTAAATTGAAATTTTACAGTTACTTGTCATTTTTCAATGCCTGTTTCTAAAGTGCAACTCCTGCACATTTTAGTTTGGGTAAATTTGTTTAAAAAATATAATGAAAACAATTTTAAGTAAATCGATATTTATTGTGACAAAATGATGTACAAGTTTAA
>JBBJLS010046081.1:0-13650 GCA_037577275.1 Bryconaethiops microstoma
CTGGGGAAAAAAAACACAAGAGTCCACTGCAAAAATTTCTCAGGTTTTGTCTTTTATAGGGGGAAATATTGAACTGAACAGCTTTGCCTTAGTTTTTAAGAACTGCTGACAATATTTCTCCTCATTTTCAAATAATAATATTGTTCTTTAAAGCATCATTTTAAAGGAAATGACAAAATATCAAAACAAGTGAAATGATGCAGTGTTTACAGAACTTGAGTTATTCAAAGAAAACAAATCTCTTGTTCAAAATGGCAATAATTACCTTTGACGTACTTCTAGTAATGTTTTGCCATCCAATTGGTCACATTGCAAGAGGAGAGTGTTGATTATAGCAGTGTTTTTTTATGTATATACAAAAAGGAATTTGGCGATGGCCCCTTTAACTCATATATATTTGCGGAAGAATGACGGTGCATCCAAGTCCATGCTGGCCAAAGTGAAACGTATTGGTGTGTGAAATCAAAGCTTTCTGTGAATTACTCTACTTTTAATATAAAAGATGCAGAAGGCTTTTATTGTTGGATACTCTTTTTATTGCTTTACAGCTTTCTGACCATCCGTGCAGGCTCATGCGGAACAAAAATCCACAGTGGCACAGTGGGTTGCACTTTTTTCTCACAGCAAGAGGGTCTGGAACAGATAGTGGATAGACAGGTCCAATCAAACAGGACTAATGTGTAACTTATTGCAATATTTTTGAACCTGTTACTTGAATTACAGATGAACTACATTTTAGGGGGCAGCAGCAAGGAGAAATGAATAATGCTCTCGGATTGGCATTATTCAAACCTACCGCTTCTGAGAACATGTGTTTTTCACCATCCTAAGATGCGCTTTCTTTGCATTCTCTCGACAGTACTAAAACATTTATACAGTAATATTTTCTATAGAAACTTGAAGTTACTATGAATTTACATTAATATGTATGATACAAAAGTACATTTGTAAATTAGTAAATGATATTTTTCTAAATAAATTAGCACTGAAATGCATGAAAACATATATATTTATACAGAAAAAGCAAAAACAAAATAATAAATGTGGTGGATATTTGCAGTTTCACATTACTCACATTACTCTTTTAATGTAGTCATTAAAAGAGTAATGTGCTTGTTTAGGATGTTGGACCTATAGCTCATGTTCCTATCATTTGAAGGCAAATGCTCAATGGAAAGCAACACCAAACAATTTGCAGATGGAGTGTGACCTCACAGATGTTATATCATATCTCGGTGAGAACTCACACATAACAAATGGTAGGGAAAATATTGGCCAATATTCACTAGATGGAGAAAAGTTTTGGGATGCCTGACCATTATAATAACAGGGACTTTAATGACATTGCAGTCAACTACATACACATTAATATTGAATTGGTCCTCCCTTTGCAGCTATAACAGCTTCCACTCTTCTTGGAAGACTTTTCACAAGATGTAGAGCATTTATGAGGTCAGGTGCTGATGTTGCACATGTAGCAATGTGGGCTTAGCCAATTCAATGCTTACAAAATTCTAATGTTAATGTTAGAAAAGTTGGCCAAAGTTGCGACAACATTAGACAACTCCATCTGCTGACTAGAAAAAAACACAGCCAAACAGCTTATGGCTCTGCAGCAAACATATCTGTTAATTTTTTGCCCATTCTCATCATTCGCGCCTAGATTTTTAATATACCAGATTACCAAACCACCCTCCAAATCCAACTCACCTAATTTAATTTAAAGAAGCATAGACTAACTAAGGCAGACAGTAGATCACAATGTCACAATGTGTGTTTTATTGTTATTAAAGTATTTTTTATATCTGCATAGATAAATACAGTTTGCTCAGATGGCCTAAGTGTGGGTGTGTGTGTGTGTAAGTGTGTGTGTGTGTGAGGCGTTACAATGGTACCGGGCAAGCGGGACATATTAGGCAGCAAGTGAACAGTCACTGTATGACTTTGACAAGGGCCAAAGTCTGGTACAGGGTCTCAGTATTTCTAAAATGGCAGATCTTGTGCAGTGTTCCTAGTGTAAAGTGGTTCATTCCTACCAAAATGGTCCAAGGAAGGACAACTGGTGAACTGGAGACAGGGTCATGGGTGGCTATATCTCAATGATGTGTGTGGGGAGTGAAGGTAAACCTGTCTGGTCCTAACCCACAGAGAAGCTGTAGTAGACCAGACTGCTAAAAAAGTTAATGCTTACTATGAGAGAAATGTGTCAGAACACAAAATGCATCACAGCTTGCTGTGTATGGAGCTGTGAAACCACAGACTAGTCAGAGTGCCCATTTTAAACCTATTTGCCACTAAAAGCACAGAATGCTCAAATGTGAGCATCAGAACTGAACCATGGAGCAAAGGAAACAAAAACAGGTCAGGTCTAATAAATCAAGTTTTCTTTTGCAACATGAGGACGGCTTAGGCCTCGTTCACACGGACATCTGAATCAGGCGTTTGTGGCGTCAGGTGAGCGTGGATTGAACGGCAACCGTTTTTCTGCTCATTGGAGCAAATCAAAGCGTCTACGTGGGCATTCAGCACCTGCGTTCTGTCGGCTGCACGTTCGGATGGCGTCAAACATTGCATGCAACGATGCCGTATCAGGAGCATTTTTAAAACAAGAATGTCGATACTTAGTTTTAACTAAGAATAGGGATCCATGTTTTCAATGCAGAACTACCCACAAAGACGACCCATGTGCAAACACTGTGGACAGAACAATTACTGCTCCCACAGGTCAATACACTAAACTACAAATTAAGCTTTAGGCTGGCGTTAAACAAAGTCAAGCGAACACCAACTTAACTCAACTAAGTGCATCTATAAAACGTAACAAAACCGCGCATTGCGTTCAGAGCGGGTTCATTCATCCAAGATTCGAACGTCCGTGTGGACGAGGACTTGGTGCAAGTGCCTAAGGCACTATGGGAAACAGGCAAGCAGGCAGAGGCAGTGTGATGTTCTGAGGAATACTCTGCTGGGAAACATGGGTCCTGACATTTCTGTGGAAGTTATTTCACACCTACCAGTTACTTAAACATTGCTGCAGACCAAGCACACCCCTTCGTGGCAATGGCATTCCTTAATAATGGGATGTGCTGGACATTCTGATCCAGTCAAGCCCCACTTTGTAACTTACAGGACTTAAGGTGTGGTGTTGTATCAAGATGTTAGCAGCAAATCCTTTAAGAGTTCATGCCGGGTCGCAAGGGAGACTTATGCAATATTAGAGACGTAATTTTAACGTTATGGGTGAAGGGTGTATGTACATAAGATATATAGTTTCAATCAAAACCTGCAAATCGCTAAAAATGCTGAGCAAGAGAAACTGAGATTGACATAGAGGCAGCCAATTTGAGTACTGTGTGTGCGCGTGTGTTTTGTTGACACACACAAACACCCACACACACATACACACACACTCTCTCTCTCTCTCTCTCTCTCTCTCTCTCTCTCTCTCTCTCTCCCCCTCTCCCTTCCTCCCTGCCTTTTATTAATTTACTAATCCTAAAAAAAATGCTAAGAGAAAGCCACATTAATTCACAATATACAGAAACTAAGACGGATACCAACAGATCCAAAAGCCAAGGTAGCCGCACTGTTTGTAAGTACTGTGTGTGTGTATGTGTGTGTGTGTGTGTGTGTGTGTGTGTGAGGCATTCTTACCAAATATATTCAGCTATTAAAAACACTGACAGGTGGAGTGGATAACATTATCTCGCTACAATGGCATCGGGCAAGCGGTGGGACATATTAGGGAACAAGTGAAAAGTCAGTATATGAATTTGACAAGGGCCAAAGTGTGATGACAAGGTCTCAGCATTTCTAAAATGGCAGGTCTTGTGCAGTGTTCTTGGCATGCAGGGGTTAATACCTACCAAAAATGGTCCACAGAAGGACTATTGGTGAACTGGAGGCAGGGTACAAAAGTATTTTATTTAGTTACTAATCCTCAAAAAATGCTAGGTAAAGAGAAATCCACATTAACTGAGACAGACACCGACAGAAGCAAAAGCCAAGGTAGCCAATCTATATGTGAGTACAGTGTGTGTGTGTGTGTGTGTGTGTGTGTGTGTGTTTTATTATGTTAACACATTTTTTTCTTTCTAAGATCATAATGTACTTAATAAATGTACACAATTTCTAATTCAAGTCCTTTTCATGCCAGGTACCTTGCTGGAGGCAAGGTGGAGCCAGCCAGCTGTTTTAGGGAAAGAAGTGAATAGCAATTATTTTTTTTACTGGAAGAACTGCTCTATAACAATTCGCTTGACACTACAACTTTTAATACCAAATTTTAATATCATTTGAATTTGAAAATGTAAATAAACTCTTTGGACTGAAAAACAATGCATGTCAGTGTAGAACAGATAATTGCAGAATGTGTGTAACTACATTCTCACTTTAAGGGGTAGAGGTGGTCAGCTTTGGGACATTACCTTCCAGGATTTAGTGGAAACCCCCTGACTACCATACACCCCCAGACACATAACAGATCTATTTCTTACACTGGTGAAGTGTTATTTTATCAAAATGCTGCTACTTAAAGACCTTGATTCAAAATGACCCTGGTCTATCCAAGTCTTTTGTGATGGCATCACTGTTAAGGTTACTGTGTGATGACCGTTCCGTGTACATGATGTTTGTTCTACAAGATAAAACATCAGTAAGTAAAACACATTGAGCAGTTTGAAGTATCACAACAGTTATTCAATTCTGAAATTATCCAGATCTGACTTGTTAACCTCATAAGCTCTGAGAGCTTACAAAAACTAACACTAGTAGATTGACTGAAGGGGTATTGATCATTTAAGGCCAATAATGTTTTCCATGGACTTATATGGTAGAATGTGTGCATAGCTTCTGTGGGTGATAAATGTGTTTGTATTTAGACTTAAGGACACTAAAGTACACTTGTTTGACAGTTTAATTTTTCTCTGCTGTTTTGATTTCGGTCTTCCCCAGCCATGTGCAAGTTTTCCCTCCCATTTGTGCTTGTCGGAAAATGAGGTTACATTCAGCCCTCACAGTGCTTCAGTACATGTCATTTAATGAATTAAAAACATTGGTAACTGTTGCTTTGATTGTTTATAAGGAAACAATCCACAGGTCTCGAGCTATTGTTGTGCTCCCTCATGTTGTGCCCACCCAAGACCCACCCATTGTCAGCCATCCTGGACTTTATATGCACGGTTAATGCATGTTGTTTTATGCTCAGTGCCGTGGCTCAGTGGTAATGTGCTGCTCTGCGGAGTCTGAGAGTCCAGTTTGCATGTAGCTCTGGGAATTTTTTTGCCACAAACTCAGTGTTTGGGTTCCTTTCTCCCTGAGCAAAGGTTTGGGTACATGCCACTTGTTGGACACAAATCCCACCAATGGGCAAAAGTTTGGACACTTTCTTCAAAAGTTTAGGCATTCTAGGCATTCAAACTTCACATGTTCTTGCAGAAATGCATTATGGTTAATAATAATAATAGTAATAATAATAATAATAATAATAATAATATTGTTATTATTATTATTATAGTGTAGTAGTAGCTTGTGAAACCAGAGCTGCTTTGAGCATCTAAAACATCTCTGGGGAAACTGCAGTAAGCTTGGGTACAATGTAGAGATGGTATTTCAGCGTGTTCCCAGTAACACTATTATATACGTTTCGTACTATGGGATGTTAAATACCCGAAACTAGCACAAGTGGATAGAGTGGCCTAGTGGGTAGGATACTTGCCTCTGGACCAAGAGGTCATTGCTTCGAATCCTACCTTCAGCAAACCACCACTGTGTTCCTAAGCAAGACCCTTAACCTCAAGTTGCTCCAGGGAGACTGGAGCATTCATTCTGTAGAGCATTTATGGGGTCAGGCGCTGATGTTGGACAAGAAGGCCTGGCTCACAATGTCCGTTCCAGTTCATCCCAAAGGTGTTGGATGGGGTTGAGTTCAGGGCTCTGTTTGGGCCAGTCAAGTTCTTCCACACTGAAATCATCCAACCATGTCTTTATGGAGCTTGCTTTGTGCACTGGGGCACAGTCATGCTGGAATACAAAAGGTTCTTCCCCAAATTTTGTCTACAAAGTTGAAACCATGGGGTTATCCAAAATGTCTTGGTATGCTGAAGCATTAAGATTAAGTCCTTCACTGGAAGTAAGGGGCCTAGGCCAAACCCTGAACAACAGGTGAGTCTCAATACTTTTGTCCATATAGTGTATTATTATCCGATTTCCAAATCCTCAGATGTTGAAAATAATACTGATTTTAAAAACCCTATATTGGTCATCATACTTAGCTGAATATAAACACAGGACAACTTAGATGCCTGTTGCTGGATTTTTTTTCCAGTAGGCTAATACATAAAGGCATAGATTTTTAACACATCTACAGCTACAGCTGTTGTTAATTATGCAGTCTTTTCATGCATCCTTTTAGATGAACACTAATTTTAATAAGATTATGATGATGTATGATATTGACTTGACCACATGTAGTAATGTGGGCTAAGCCAATTCGATGCTTACAAAATTATAATGTTAATGTTAGAAAAGTTGGCCAAAGTTGTGACAACATTAGGCAACTCCATCTGCTGACTAGAAAAAACACAGCCAAACAGCTTATGCTGTGCTATTTGACCTTGACTGAGTGACCACAAACAGCAGATGATGGTCTGACTCCATGTTAGTGTTATGATTATCTTGTTATCATCAACATTAATTGAATTAGTCTTCATCATTATTTTGGCATGGCACACACTACCCCTTGTGAGTCCATTATGTAGCTACTCCATGCCTCTTGCTTCAGCTACACTCGCCTGTTCCTCCTAACTCAGTCCCTCAGTCCTGCCCTGTTCGCTGAGTCCTGCCTCAGATTCCCTGTCACACACATGACCAGACACCTCTACTCCTTCAGTTTCCAATGTCAACCCCTGCAACAAACATATCTATTGTTTTTGCCCATTCTCATCATTCGCGCCTAGATTTTTAATATGCCAGATTACCAAACCACCTCCAAATCCAGATCACCTAATTTAATTTAAAGAAGTATCGACAAACTAAGGCAGACACTAGATCACAACGTCACAATGTATGTTTTATTGTTATTACAGTATTTTTTATATCTACATAGATAGCCTAAGTGTGTGTGTGTGTGTGTGTGTGTGTGTGTGTATGTGTGTGTGTGTGTGTATGTGTGTGTGTGTGTGAGGCATTCTTACCAAATATATTCAGCCATTGAAACCACTGACAGGTGAAGGGGATAAAATTATCTTGTTACAATGGTACTAGGCAAGCGGGACATATTAGGCAGCAAGTGAACAGTCAGTGTATGACTTTGACAAGGGCCAAAGTCTGGTACAGGGTCTCAGTATTTCTAAAATGGCAGATCTTGTGCAGTGTTCCTAGTGTAAAGTGGTTCATTCCTACCAAAATGGTCCAAGGAAGGACAACTGGTGAACTGGAGACAGGGTCATGGGTGGCTATATCTCAATGATGTGTGTGGGGAGTGAAGGTAAACCTGTCTGGTCCTAACCCACAGAGAAGCTGTAGTAGACCAGACTGCTAAAAAAGTTAATGCTTACTATGAGAGAAATGTGTCAGAACACAAAATGCATCACAGCTTGCTGTGTATGGAGCTGTGAAACCACAGACTAGTCAGAGTGCCCATTTTAAACCTATTTGCCACTAAAAGCACAGAATGCTCAAATGTGAGCATCAGAACTGAACCATGGAGCAAAGGAAACAAAAACAGGTCAGGTCTAATAAATCAAGTTTTCTTTTGCAACATGAGGACGGCTTAGGCCTCGTTCACACGGACATCTGAATCAGGCGTTTGTGGCGTCAGGTGAGCGTGGATTGAACGGCAACCGTTTTTCTGCTCATTGGAGCAAATCAAAGCGTCTACGTGGGCATTCAGCACCTGCGTTCTGTCGGCTGCACGTTCGGATGGCGTCAAACATTGCATGCAACGATGCCGTATCAGGAGCATTTTTAAAACAAGAATGTCGATACTTAGTTTTAACTAAGAATAGGGATCCATGTTTTCAATGCAGAACTACCCACAAAGACGACCCATGTGCAAACACTGTGGACAGAACAATTACTGCTCCCACAGGTCAATACACTAAACTACAAATTAAGCTTTAGGCTGGCGTTAAACAAAGTCAAGCGAACACCAACTTAACTCAACTAAGTGCATCTATAAAACGTAACAAAACCGCGCATTGCGTTCAGAGCGGGTTCATTCATCCAAGATTCGAACGTCCGTGTGGACGAGGACTTGGTGCAAGTGCCTAAGGCACTATGGGAAACAGGCAAGCAGGCAGAGGCAGTGTGATGTTCTGAGGAATACTCTGCTGGGAAACATGGGTCCTGACATTTCTGTGGAAGTTATTTCACACCTACCAGTTACTTAAACATTGCTGCAGACCAAGCACACCCCTTCGTGGCAATGGCATTCCTTAATAATGGGATGTGCTGGACATTCTGATCCAGTCAAGCCCCACTTTGTAACTTACAGGACTTAAGGTGTGGTGTTGTATCAAGATGTTAGCAGCAAATCCTTTAAGAGTTCATGCCGGGTCGCAAGGGAGACTTATGCAATATTAGAGACGTAATTTTAACGTTATGGGTGAAGGGTGTATGTACATAAGATATATAGTTTCAATCAAAACCTGCAAATCGCTAAAAATGCTGAGCAAGAGAAACTGAGATTGACATAGAGGCAGCCAATTTGAGTACTGTGTGTGCGCGTGTGTTTTGTTGACACACACAAACACCCACACACACATACACACACACTCTCTCTCTCTCTCTCTCTCTCTCTCTCTCTCTCTCTCTCTCTCCCCCTCTCCCTTCCTCCCTGCCTTTTATTAATTTACTAATCCTAAAAAAAATGCTAAGAGAAAGCCACATTAATTCACAATATACAGAAACTAAGACGGATACCAACAGATCCAAAAGCCAAGGTAGCCGCACTGTTTGTAAGTACTGTGTGTGTGTATGTGTGTGTGTGTGTGTGTGTGTGTGTGTGAGGCATTCTTACCAAATATATTCAGCTATTAAAAACACTGACAGGTGGAGTGGATAACATTATCTCGCTACAATGGCATCGGGCAAGCGGTGGGACATATTAGGGAACAAGTGAAAAGTCAGTATATGAATTTGACAAGGGCCAAAGTGTGATGACAAGGTCTCAGCATTTCTAAAATGGCAGGTCTTGTGCAGTGTTCTTGGCATGCAGGGGTTAATACCTACCAAAAATGGTCCACAGAAGGACTATTGGTGAACTGGAGGCAGGGTACAAAAGTATTTTATTTAGTTACTAATCCTCAAAAAATGCTAGGTAAAGAGAAATCCACATTAACTGAGACAGACACCGACAGAAGCAAAAGCCAAGGTAGCCAATCTATATGTGAGTACAGTGTGTGTGTGTGTGTGTGTGTGTGTGTGTGTGTTTTATTATGTTAACACATTTTTTTCTTTCTAAGATCATAATGTACTTAATAAATGTACACAATTTCTAATTCAAGTCCTTTTCATGCCAGGTACCTTGCTGGAGGCAAGGTGGAGCCAGCCAGCTGTTTTAGGGAAAGAAGTGAATAGCAATTATTTTTTTTACTGGAAGAACTGCTCTATAACAATTCGCTTGACACTACAACTTTTAATACCAAATTTTAATATCATTTGAATTTGAAAATGTAAATAAACTCTTTGGACTGAAAAACAATGCATGTCAGTGTAGAACAGATAATTGCAGAATGTGTGTAACTACATTCTCACTTTAAGGGGTAGAGGTGGTCAGCTTTGGGACATTACCTTCCAGGATTTAGTGGAAACCCCCTGACTACCATACACCCCCAGACACATAACAGATCTATTTCTTACACTGGTGAAGTGTTATTTTATCAAAATGCTGCTACTTAAAGACCTTGATTCAAAATGACCCTGGTCTATCCAAGTCTTTTGTGATGGCATCACTGTTAAGGTTACTGTGTGATGACCGTTCCGTGTACATGATGTTTGTTCTACAAGATAAAACATCAGTAAGTAAAACACATTGAGCAGTTTGAAGTATCACAACAGTTATTCAATTCTGAAATTATCCAGATCTGACTTGTTAACCTCATAAGCTCTGAGAGCTTACAAAAACTAACACTAGTAGATTGACTGAAGGGGTATTGATCATTTAAGGCCAATAATGTTTTCCATGGACTTATATGGTAGAATGTGTGCATAGCTTCTGTGGGTGATAAATGTGTTTGTATTTAGACTTAAGGACACTAAAGTACACTTGTTTGACAGTTTAATTTTTCTCTGCTGTTTTGATTTCGGTCTTCCCCAGCCATGTGCAAGTTTTCCCTCCCATTTGTGCTTGTCGGAAAATGAGGTTACATTCAGCCCTCACAGTGCTTCAGTACATGTCATTTAATGAATTAAAAACATTGGTAACTGTTGCTTTGATTGTTTATAAGGAAACAATCCACAGGTCTCGAGCTATTGTTGTGCTCCCTCATGTTGTGCCCACCCAAGACCCACCCATTGTCAGCCATCCTGGACTTTATATGCACGGTTAATGCATGTTGTTTTATGCTCAGTGCCGTGGCTCAGTGGTAATGTGCTGCTCTGCGGAGTCTGAGAGTCCAGTTTGCATGTAGCTCTGGGAATTTTTTTGCCACAAACTCAGTGTTTGGGTTCCTTTCTCCCTGAGCAAAGGTTTGGGTACATGCCACTTGTTGGACACAAATCCCACCAATGGGCAAAAGTTTGGACACTTTCTTCAAAAGTTTAGGCATTCTAGGCATTCAAACTTCACATGTTCTTGCAGAAATGCATTATGGTTAATAATAATAATAGTAATAATAATAATAATAATAATAATAATATTGTTATTATTATTATTATAGTGTAGTAGTAGCTTGTGAAACCAGAGCTGCTTTGAGCATCTAAAACATCTCTGGGGAAACTGCAGTAAGCTTGGGTACAATGTAGAGATGGTATTTCAGCGTGTTCCCAGTAACACTATTATATACGTTTCGTACTATGGGATGTTAAATACCCGAAACTAGCACAAGTGGATAGAGTGGCCTAGTGGGTAAGATACTTGCCTCTGGACCAAGAAGTCATTGCTTCGAATCCTACCTTCAGCAAACCACTCAAGTTGCTCCAGGGAGACTGTCCCCTGTAGCATCAGCTAAATGTCGTAAATGTCTAGTGTGAGCTACCAGTGACATCTAAAACTGGCAGCCTAGGATTGCTTCATCCACCCTAAAAAATGGATTACACAGGACATGAAATAATAGTTTCCACTTATTAATATTGGACAACATGGATGTTATGTTACTGTAATTGTGACAAATTATGTTAAAATAAACATTTCTCTGATTACATGCTTTTCATCAACAACACTTCTAGAACTGATCAATCATAAAAAGGGATTTAGAGCAATTACAAAAAGCCTATAAACATCCATAAACTCTACGAAAACAAATTAGATATCAGCTAATTACCTCATACTGACACTTTATTAATAATTATTTCTATATATATTTTCCCATCTTTGTGCAAATCTTCAATGAAAGAAATGTGGCGCTAATGTTTTGTCGGTGCATTTGGTCCACTCCAATTAGTTTGCAAGCCTCCGAAAACCTAATTATAGAGATACATATCTAGCTGGCATCTGTGAGTTATGACACCGCATGGGCTACCGTTGGAAAATCTGCACTGATTTGTTACATCAAGAAGTGCAGGCTAGTCCTCAGTTCCCTAATTGGTAGCTGCGTGACAAAGCAGAAGTCTACACAGCAGGGAATTGGGGTGACTAACGCTGGCAACGACTACACTGATGAGACAATTGGGTAAATAAAAACACTGAAAATATCATTCCAGCAAAGTAAATTCTTCCCGAAAGTAAATTAATGCCAAATACATGCCCTGCTTTCATTGCATCATGGGGTGGTGGATACTTGCCTCTGGACCAAGAGGTCACGGGTTCCTGAGCAAGACTCTTAACCCCAAGTTGCTCCGGGGAGTCGTACATGTAAATGTAAACATAAATGCATCACAGAACAGTAAATCCTTAATTCTTGTGGCAGCTGGGTGGATTAGTAAGGGCTTTGCCACTGTGACCCGAAGGCTGTGGGTTTAAATCCCAGGACTGCTTGTGGCACCACTGAGGTATCCTTGAGCAAGGTACCGTCCCCACACACTGCTCCCCGGGCACCCCTCATTGTGGCAGCCCACTGCTTAACTTAGTGAATGAGTTAAATGAAGAGAAATAATTTCACATTTTTCACGCTATGTTCTGTGGTGTGTTCACGTGTGACTATAAGGGGCCACCTTATTTTTATTCTTTAAAAATGCATGCTAAAAATAAGAGATTTGCAATCCCATGCCATACATTTGGCATCCCATATTAACCAGCCCATATTGCACACTGAATGCCGATGCGGATTCCTCCTGAAAACTATTTAAATGTTTCCACTCTATTGCATATCTGTCTAGGTGGAATTTTTGTAGCTTAAGGAGGGCTTGCTAAAAACAGCTATACATATAATAATAAAGGGCATCGCTGGTGTATTATATTGCATATCATTATTAAAGCATATACATATCTGTATTATTACCTAAAGGTAAACAAGTCTCTATAACCTTCAATGATGCACTAATTATATGCCTTAAGCACAAATACTATGGTATCAATAGACATGAAGGTAATATAATATTTAGGTCCATCCTAATGCAGATGTTTGCAGATGTGTGTCTGGAATCCTGAGCAATTGATTAAATCAGCCACCTGGATCACAAGCCAATGAACTATTGAACTACACAGAAAAAAAAAAAAACAGAGGTCATGGACTTGTCGCTATGGAAACCACATTTTCTCCCTCCTTTATTAAGGCTCGGGCGTGGTCAAAGCCAATGAGAAATCTATGCGTCTTACGTACTGCTCCTGTAACAGAGTGGCAGGGGAGAGGGCCGAACCCACTCGTCTGCTAACTTTAAAGCTGTCTTTGAAGTGTTCTCTTCCTCATGTCTAGAAACCTCTCCGCTAGACTTGAAACTATGAAATGTTTTTATTCTGTTGTTTTTTGTTCTATTTCCATTTTGTTTGCTGTTGTTGATTTTTGAATTATAAAAGGTCTTGTCTTGGTATTTCAGTATTTTTGAACCATTTAACAAATATGAATATACATATACATTTAAGAAAATATTTACATATACACAAATACATATAGAGCGAAGAAGGATGACAGGCTAAAGGGTGCTGACTTGCTGGATCACGTAAGTGGTAAGTTGATGCACAATTAATTCAGCACTATTCTATACATCAGTGTTGGGCCTTTTAGAGAAAATGCATAAAAAATGTATCAGAACATATGAACATATTAAAATGCAAATCATGACAATATAGTGTGAAAAGTACTGACTAGTTTAGCTTTAAGTACAAACTTCTGGGCAGCTGGTAGTCTAGTGGTTAGAGCATTTGCCCTGCAACCCAGACGCTGTATTCCTGGCTGCCTTACTTGAGTACTGTACTTAAGTACAGTTTTTGAGTATCTGTACTTCACTTCAGTAATCTTTTTTTTTGGAAACGTATAACAGAATGGTCACTTTCACTTAAACTAGTGCAGCAATATAAAAAATGTAAAAAATGTACAAAGGTCAGAAAAATGT
>JBBJLS010046101.1:0-13650 GCA_037577275.1 Bryconaethiops microstoma
GTGTAGATGTATGATGGTGTGTGTGAAGGTGTGTAGATGTATGATGGTGTGTGTGAAGGTGTGTAGATGTATGATGTTGTGTGTGAAGGTGCGTAGATGTATGATGTTGTGTGTGAAGGTGCGTAGATGTATGATGACGACACCTATTGAATTGTAAACTACGACACAAGTTTCTATAAAAGAACAAAACGTCATCAGCCTGCTATAACAGAACAAGATGACTCGCTCTCTGGCCATCGTGCTTTAAATCCAAAGAAGAGCCGAGGTTCCTTCTTTACGCCTCCATGCGGTTTGGATTTTATGTCATGTTGATAAATCCGTCATTTCATGCTGTGTTTTGATTGGCTGGTCAGTAGTCATAGGTTGTATCAGCACATACACTGTGAGACGCTCGTCCTAAATTTCTGATATTGTCAGAAAACAATCGCAGGTTATCTTTGGTTCCCGTAACAACTGTCACGATCATCTCTCGCAGTACGATGTAGGACCACTGTTTAAGAGCCACGACCAAAGAAATCAACACAACCGTTTCACCACTGTCATCTTTCATTTGGGAACAGAACAAAATCTCACAGTGCAGACCTGGCCTAAGGCAGAGAACAGCCAGTGGAGCACTTGGCCTGGCCATGGAAACATTTAGGTAGAGACACAGGAGGTCGAGCTCATACCTGACACGTCTCTGTATCTGCGAAACGGCTCGTCACAGAAAGCACTCAGCACCTCTGCCGGGAATATTAGGCTGGAAACACACTCGTAGGGAATTACGCAAGCGGCCCCTAGCTTCCCACTGCAATTTTTTCCAGGCCAAGGCTGAGCCAGGGAACCTGTCCTCAAGCACGAAATACATATGGCACTACAGAATCTCACCGGCACCAGTCTATGGGTTGCACATCGCGTGCCAATTGGAGGCGAAGTGGGGGAAATGTGAAAAAGAGGCCTTTTAGAGTTTCCCCAGGGGCCCCGCCGAGCTCGTGCCTCGCTAAAAGCAGCGTAGCGTGGAGTGGACGTCTCGGCTGTTGACCCCACTCCTGGCGAATAGGCCACGCTCAAGCAGTCTCTGCGTCCGGAGGGGCAGAGGGTCCGCCGCACAGCAATGGAGCGGGTCAGTCTTGCTGCTCTGGGCGAGACGGAGGTTTAATAATGACGCTTCAGACGTTTTACTCCGAGTGGCGGCGCGTGACGCCTGCCGAGTGAGAGAAAACCAGTGTGGGGGAACCTGCTGAGGATCTGAGGTATTAAAATACACAGTATAATATCATTTTATATCTTTATCAAACCATAAAAAGAACACATGAAATGTGTGTGTGTGCGTGTGTGTGTGTGCGTGTGTGTGTGTGTGTGTCTGGCATCCAGGAGAGCTCATTAAAAACTATGGCATGCTGGACAGCCGTGGGAAGACACTGGTCATGAGAAATGCTGCAACTTTGTTTGGCTCTGGAGCAAAACCATGAAGACAGAACTTAATAAGAAGGTCCTTGAGGGAGACAGGAGGGCTCTGGTGGGTCTGGAGGAGCAGGGAGCCCTTTACGCAGTGCTGTGAATGGAGGAGGACCTGGAGAGAGCCATCCCACCGCATTAAGGCGGCACAGCCTGTTGCATCTCTCCGCGCTGAGTCCTCCTCTAGCCTTGCCCTGAACTGCACACCGGCTACAGACATGGAAGACACATTTCAGCACATGTTTGAAAGACTTAAACTGAGCTTCATCTCGCTTCTAGTCCTATTTTTGCCCGTTCCACCTTAAACGGCGCCGCAGCGCTGCAATATTTAAGGTGGCACGGATAATTTGCCAACATCACATGTAGAAAAAGGAGGCGAGGAAACTTGATTTGTGCCTCCGTGCTTGGTTTCCACCAAAAAAAACGAAGCTGAAAACGGCGTTTCAGTCGTGATAAAAGCTGTTAAAAATGAGTGAAAACAATGTTTTTTGGTTTAGTTCCTACCTCGGCCGTTTGCACACCTGGTGCTGAGTAGGAGGATGAAGAGGAGGAGGAGGTCCAGCCAGCGCCCGTTCCTCGGAGGGAGCATCTCGGTGTCTCGGTGTCCTCTCCGTTCCTCCGTCTTTATTCTCTTCAGGGGACAGGAGAAGGACCGTCCTCCACCTGCTCGGGTGTCTCCCTCTGAGCGGCTCCGCGGGCCGAAGCCGTGACGGTCTCCCGCATCTCCTCGCCTCGTCAGAACTTCAGTTTCTCCATCGTCTCCTCTCAGTTCTCCTGAACTTCTCTCTCCCGGAGCGCTGCGCTCTCTCAGCCCTCCGACACTTTCAAACGCCTCGGCCGCGCTCGGCCAATCGCGTGTCGCGATGGGCGGGGCGAGGACGCCACTCTAGCTGCACCAGCCAATAGGACGTAGTAGAGGGCGTGGCCCCGAGTTTCAGACTCGAGTGGCCGCGATGGACAGTTCGCTTTAGAAGAACCGACTCCGACCAAATGATTCACTGACTCGCAGGTTCAATCAACTCTATTCATGGGGTCGTTCTTTCTTTTCTTTCTTTCTCTCTTTCTTTCTTTTCTTTCTCTCTTTCTTTCTTTCTTTCTTTTCTTTCTCTCTTTCTTTTATTTCTTTCTTTCTTTTCTTTCTTTCTTTCTTTTCTTTCTCTCTTTCTTTTTTCTTTCTTTCTCTCTTTCTTTCTCTCTTTATTTCTTTCTTTCTCTCTTCCTTTCTCATTCTCTCTCTCTTTCTTTCTCTCTTTTTTCTCTATTTATTTTTCTTTCTCTCTTCCTTTCTCTTTCTCTCTCTCTTTCTATCTTTCTTTCTTTCTTTCTTTCTTTCCGTGTTCTTTTGTTTGTTTATTCTTTGTTTATTGCTGCTCACTCGAAAACCGTAGGTTGAATCAACTTTATTCTTGTGATCTTTTATTTATTTGTTTGTTTGTTTGTGTGTTTGCTTATTGATAAATAAATGTATTTATTTACCTGTTTGTTTATTTGCTTGTTTCTTTATTCATTCTTTATTTATTGCTGCTCACTCAACTTTATTCTAGGGGTCTTTTATTTGTATTTTTGTTTCTTTATTTCAAGTATTCAGTCATTTTATTAATTTGTTTGTTTAATATTCATAAATGTGTATGTATTATTTATTTATTTATTAATGTATTATTTATTTTCTCGTGCGGTCTTTATTTCCTTCTTTCTTTCTTTGTTTAAATATTCATTATTTATTTATTTACTTGCTTGCTTGTTTATTTGTTTGTTGGTTTGTTAATTGCTGCTCCCTCGTAGCCGCACTGTACAGAAAGAAAACAAGATCCGACTCCGTTTAAACAATTCGAAGGTGAATAGACTATTCTTGGGGTCTGACTTTCTTTCTTTCTTTCTTTCTTTCTTTATTCTTCATCTATCACTCTAAAACCACACTGTACAGTAAGAAAACAATGAAATTTCTAAGATCTTATGGTCCTTTTTACCTTATGATTTAAAGATGTCATATAAAAGATCCCACGAATTCAACGATCCAACGATTGATTCAGTTGGACTGAATCGGTTCGATCAGTTTTTAGAACGACTCGTTCACGCCGTGCATATGTATACACTATGTGGACAAAAGTATTGGGACACCTGACTATTATACCATCAGGGAGTTTAATAACATTGCATACAAATCCATAGACTTTAACATGGAGTTGGTCCTTCTTGGAAGACTTTCCACAAGATTTTGGAGTTTCTGTGGGAATTTGTGTTCATTCATTCTGTAGCATTTGTGCGTGTGTGAGTGAGTGTGAGGCCTGTTCTTCAGACTCTTGTCAGCATTTCTCCACATTCAGAACCAAAATCTCTGCATCTTCTGCATTCATCACACCTTACACCTTCATTCCTGAGCCCACTCTGAAGGGTTTTACAGAAGGAGCTCCTGATTTATCACAAATTTCTGGATTTGTCCTGGATTTCACACTGAGAAGTTATCTTCATTAATCATGAAACTGTTGTGTCTGGAGTCCAGAGTCTTCACCTTGCTGTATTAATTCTAACATCATCCAAAGGCTTGGGTTGGTAGAAACATGCAAAACATTCAGTTTTTTGTTTTTTTTACCAAAATATCCTAAGCAAAAATTTGTAAGAATATCAGTGAACTACTGGCCAAAGTTTGTAATGATATCTTGTTTTTGAATTAAAAAAAAGACCCCATTGACCTGTAGGACCTCAATGCTAGTTAACCCACTGTGACCTCCACATTAAAGGGGACATTTTATGCAAAACTCACTTTTTGTATCTTTTTGTATTTCCATTTGTGTCTCTACTGCTCCTACAAACACTCCAAGTGTGAAAAAAAATGTTTTCTATGAATCAATTGTAAAATTTTGGTGTCAGGAATCATGTGCTTCTTTGACCCGTTTGGTGATGTCACCCATTGTGATGTCATAATGGGGAAATTTGCATAGAACCACCCCTCATCTGTCGAGCCCCACCCACTAGATTAGCTGAAGATCCTCCATGTCTGTCCAAGACTCTGAGCGCTGTGTCTACAGGTAAAGACGAGTCAATCATGAAGTGTTGTGTTCATCTGGCTCCGGGTCCGACTCGGGTCCAACATATCGGGCTGGACACGCCTCTGTTTCACGTGTGTTAAACGCAGCATGGGATGGGATGGGTGGGGCGTGGTCAGCAACAGCTTATTATAAAAGTGACAGAGCCCTTAAACAGCTAATTTTGAAAGGGACTGAAACTGTGAAGAATAAAGCTGGCGAGACTCTTTATGTGAGAGTGATTTTGTGCAAAGAACATCATGAACATATTTTGTAGCCCATAGACCCATTATAACTAAAGTGAGTTTTGCATAATATGTCCCCTTTAAAACCTGCTGGACGTTTTTGCTCTGGCTCTGTAGAAAATGCCGTAGGGTGCAGAGGCACCGGCAGGTCCCATGGGGGTCCCACTGCCCAGCAGGGCTGGGGTCTGTCCAAAAGAGTGGCGTCATCCAGACTTCTCACTTTAGCTAAAACGGAGGCACTTAATGGAAAAAAAAGCAACAACCAAACAATTTCTCCTGCATATTCAACACAATAAGGTGCGCCGGAGGAGGCAATATTGCGTTGCGGGGAAGGCAATTCAAACAGTTAACACGACTAACCTTTCATAGAGGATGGCATTTAGGAACATAAGATTTTGCGGCAAACTCGATTATGCAAAGCAGAAATTTCAGGCGCTGCTTTTTGTTTCTCTTTCTCGGAGGCCCTAAAACAATTACCGGTCATGGGAAATCCGTTCAACCGCAGGAAAACGGGATTTTAGGCCTGATAAAGTAGGACAATTGTCCCAACATTGCATTATCAGAGACGTACTTGCCGCTTTATCTGATTCCTGCTGCAACTTTCCTGAAAGTTGGAGCAAACTGAGGCAGGTGGAGAAGGCGCCATATCAGACAATCTGCAATGAAGGATTCCGGTTTTATCCCAAAACGACAGGAGGACTCAAGAAGTAACTACTGGAATTCTGACGACATTCGGATGAACCCATGCAGATTGTAATGAAGGGCTGGCCCAAGGCTTCTCCTCTCCATCACACTTTAATGGGTGACTGAAACACACTCGTCAGGCGTGGCCTGCAGAGACACTGCACTCCGCTCAAGGCCAGACGGATAACAGTGTTAAATTGGTTTGGTCAGTAGACACACATCTATTACAGTTCCGGAGCCGTGTGCTGCTCTGGAGTCTGCAGAATGCATAACCATCCTATTATTACTTGTACACTATCTTTTTATTTTATTTTATCTTATTATCTTACTCACTTTCTACTGTTTCTATTTCTTGTAGTACTATTTTTTTTTTACTTATCCATCTACTTGTGTTTATGGAGGGAGACATGAGACTAAGAATCTCATTCGGGGTAATTATGCTGCATTGTTATCTGTATATGACAATAAAACTTGAAACTTGAAAACTGAAATGATACACCATGGGCAACGGAAGCATTTTCGATGTGAAGGGGATGCAGGGGTCTACATCTCGACTCTTGAGGGGAAAGGGGGGTGGGGGGGGGGTAAACAAAGGATGCCCCCCCCCCCACTATAATATTTACGAAGCCTACGTATGTATACGCATACAGATACATACACACACAAACATATGTCCATATAAACATGTACACCAATGCATATGCATTTGTGCTACTATACTATACCAATTTTACTGTAATAATTAAGAAAATATAATTATAGTAATAACCACAATAAATAAATAAATAAATAAATAAAATATATATATATAAAAAATTATAGCCGCATTACAGTGTTGTATACGATGTAACAGTAGAGTTATAGTACAACAGACTGCAAATTATGAAGAAAGAAGACGTACAGTGCAGATGTACAGAGGGTACCTTCAGTGTAAGCAGTTATAAATTGTGCAAATGAGGCAAATGTAATGATTGTCTTGTGCAAATATAGCAAATTGTGCAAGTAATGCAGTATGTAAGCAGTGTTCAAGTTTACATAAATGCAAATGTAAACATCTGCTACAGGAGTGGTTAAGTGAACACTTTTCCATACATAAACCCACTATTTACTGTATTAATGTTATCTGTATTTGTTGTAATATTAGTGTTTAGTAGTAAATTGTGAATTTATTGTGAATACACATATGTCAGTCAGCCACAACAGGTGAACGTTGATTGAATTAAATACACAAGAATCGCGGTATTTTATACACACCAGTCCGGGACACTTTTTTAATTATAATTTGTAACTGATTGAGTCTTCCTCCCCATCCCCAACAGCTTTACTACACATTGTGTGTACTGTGCAGCCAATGCCCGTGTTCGATATTTCAGGATTAAGCTGCTTTCTCTATTTTTTTTTTTAGAATTTGCACAAAACTACTACAGAGAAACTCTAAGGTAAAAGGCCCAGGAGTGAAATCTGAGGTGGAAAGGATCAAATGAGGAGTCATCGCTTCTTTAAGACGGTCCGCAATGTAAGAAAATCCTTTTTAGCATCGTCCAACAGGAGGGATTTTTCTGGCCCTGAAGGCTGGGCTACAGATCAGTGACCTTCATGGGCCGACAGATTGAGTCTCAAGACATGCAGCTGTCTGCAATGAAAAGGTGGGTAAGGCTGTTTAATATCAGCTTTGATATAGTTGCAAAAGGAGTATTTCTTTATGGTTGGACTAATTAATACATTAATAATTAAGAATACAAATTTATCACAGTGACGAACAGTGACTATTTTTCAGCATTAATGGAATGTGTGAACAGAACATTTTCAAAGATACTTAAACAAAAGTGTATAGCAAAAAAGATCAAATCTGATAATCGGATATTCACTTGCAAAACATGAAAAATATCAAAGCTCAGGTGAAAACATTGGAGGTCAGGCTTTCTGTATGCAAGTGTTTTATATACGTATGTTTTATTGTAATAATTGGTGTTTTTTTTTCTATTGTGTGACTATTTTGGACAGGTCTCCCTTTTGAAAGAGATCTCGATGGGACAAACCTGGTTAAATAGAGGTTAATGAAAAGATTTTAAATGTAATTTTAAGGACGCCACCTATTGCACAATGCTAAATTTCTGGAATGGTGAAGGCCAGCATGTAAGGCTTCGCCTCAAAATTTCACTGAAATCATCTGAAGCCACTCTAGTGAGTTTGGGACCGCTGGGTCCAGATAGTTCAGTTAAGTGTAAGAGAGAGAAAACGAATAGAGTGAATGAATTAAAAAAGAGGGCAATGAAGCGACCGGCACTCTCATGAGGGCGTACACAGTCGGGGCTGGCACTTAAACCTTAGCTTGGTGTGCTCAGGTGTTTTTGGACTAGTTTAGCGCTCACTACAAAAAACACAATCTTTGCAAGTCACGAAAAGTAGAAACAGCCTATTGAACATACAACTTCCCAAAGGAACGTTTACTGAATAAAAATTCTTAAAATAAGCAACAACAAAAAAAAAAGTATAACTACAATTATTTATTTTATGCCCTCAGCAAACAAAAACCACTCAAATGATCAAGACAATAACTTTTTCTCATCTTTATTTTTACTAACTTCAAGAAATCCTGATAAATTCTTATATTTAAAATGTTATTTTATGATATTTGAATAATTAAGTGAATCTGTACATCTGTACAAAAAGTACAAATTGTACTAACCCCACTGGAAGAGTTAATCATTTATACTTCATCTCAACTCAATATATACTTTTTGTAAAATTGTTTAGCTTTATAACTTGATGGGCAGATATTTTTCATGTCCAAAATCATTCCTTTACTCTACTGTATACATTCCTCTACTGTATATATTCCTGTTATCACCATGTAGAAATCAACATCTTACTTGCACCTTAACTCACTGCCGACTTTATATATTTATACTGTTAATATTCCAGAGTTATTTAATATTACTGTATTACTTTTTTTCGTTAACCCTTTTTTTCCTACACAATGTGCATCTGCTGGTTTGCTTCAAACGTCTTATTGTACTTGTATAGTTACTATAAAGACTATAACCTACCTGTCTATCTATCTATCTATCTATCTATCTATCTATCTATCTATCTATCTATCTGTCTATCTATCTATCTATCTATCTATCTATCTGTCTATCTATCTATCTATCTGTCTATCTGGCTAAAGTGCAATACAGCATCTGTCTAATGTGCAATAGTGGTACTGACACTACACCATCACCCCAATTACATATTTACATTTGTAATGCAGGGACTCTGTAGAATTTTCTCCATACAGTAATGGACTGCAGGTTCCTGTGTTCTGTGATATAGAGCTGACAATCCAGACAGGTGGTTAATTTGGGCCCCTGACTGAGGGCCCCCGACTGGCCGTCTCTCCCACGTCACGGGTTTGACGCAAATTCCAATTTTCAGCCTGTCGTCTCCAAAGATCACTGACAGGCCGCTGACAGTGACGGACGCGCCGCAGCCAAGTGTGACCTCGTCCTCACTTCAGAAACTTACAGGAATAGGGAAAGACACTCCAATACGCTCATGTTGCCTATTATTTTCAAAAATTTGTTTATTTTTATTTTCCATAGTTCACTGAAAGGATACTGATAGAAATATATAATAGGTTTTCAATATTTCTATTGATTTCTATCTATCCATCCATCCATCCATCCATCCAGATCCAGAGTTTCAGATACATTACTGACTGTAGAGCCACAATGTAAGCAGGTTTCGGTCATTTCTAGATGCGTCACTGACTCTAGAGCTGAAGTGTAAGCAGGTTTCTGTCAGTTCTAGATATGTTACTTACTGTAGAGCCCTAGAGTAAGCAGATTTAGTCAGTTCTAGACAAGCCACTGATAGTAGAACTATAGCATGAGCAGGTTTAAGTCAATTCTCCATTCGACACTGATTATAGAGCCACAGTGCAAGCAGGTTTCTGTCCGTTCTAGATACTTTACTGACTGCGGACCCATAGTGTAAGCAGGTAAAGCATTTCATTTAGTTCTAGATAAGCCACTGACTGCAGAGCCATAGTTTAAGCAGGTTTCAGTCAGTTCTAGATATTTTACTGTGATGGCATGTTCTGAATACGTGGGCGGCTGTGTGAGATTTAAATGTGCAGAACTATCAAGCAAATAAGACCTGAGTATCAGCGTGAAATTTATTTAACCCTTTATGTGTGTAAAATGTGGCTCTGTAAATTTTACACAGACGGGCTACAGTATTTGTCACACAGACACACACACACACACACACACACACACACACACACACACAAATAAAATAAAAATAGCTCTGGGTCTCCATAAATCTCTCAAAGACTTTTTGGTCAAACCGGGATTCTGATTGGCCACACTGCTGCACTCCACCTTCGTCACTCATTTAATATGGATTAGGTGGACTTCAGAAACACACCGTTCCACAGAGGCCGAGGGAATTTGTTCGCAATGCGGATCGATAGGTAGACGCCAAACAAACCCCACCGCTTCTCAAATATTTGCTCATGCAAAGTCTCGCCCAGAGCTTCAGCACGCGAGCCTGAAAACAGCGCCGTGTTTGGCTTTGGGATTATGTCCTGTCCCTAAAATAGTACAAAGAAAGGACGCAAACATATCTTCAGCAAACAGAGGTGGAATACAAAGGAAGGTTCTTCAGAAATCGCCGCGTGGAACTTCAGGATTAGGGAGAGTGCGGAACCATTCAAATAAAGCGCTCATTAAATAAAAAGGAAACAGTGTTGAGCAAACCGGGTCTATAATTCGGTTCTTCACAAACTACTGAAGGTCCAACTTGGTGATTAGAGGATTTTATTATTGCTGGTAAAAGCGTTTTTTTATTAAACGCTTCTCACTCTTTAAAAATTCTGCAAAAGAAATGTTGATTCAAGGCTCCTGAGAGGCTCCTAACTTGCTTAGCACTCGCTTAGCACCAGTGCTAACCTCAAATCTTGAACTGGCCGAAGCTGGCGTACACTGCAGCTCTACAGTCAGTGACATATCTAGAACTGACTGGAACCTGCTTACACTACAGCTCTACAGTCAGCTAGATCTGAATGAAACCTGTTAACTTTCCTGGTCTACAGTCAGAGGCATATCTAAAACCTACTGGAACCTGACTGGAACAGTCAGTGACGTATCTAGACATGAGGAAAACCTGCTTACACTACAGCTGTACAGTCAGTGCTGTATCTAGAACTGACAAAACCTGCTTACACCAATAAGATGGCTCCAGTATATACTTAGGTATTACAGGGAGGAAAATAATTGAGTTTGATACAGAACAGTGGACTTTTAATCTATTTGTTACTAACAAATTAAGAATATTACTAATATACTATTTAAATAAACAAACATATTTTGAAAAAAAAACCCCATCATAATGCGTTTAAATTCAAATTTAAATTAAATAAACAAAAAACATACGTTTCTCTGAACATAAATTATCCGTAAATGTAATTGTATAAGTAACTGTATATCCAATTATGCTCATAGTGAGTTTTAAAGACATTTGCAGCCACACAATCACTGGCTGCTGTAGGGATTTGGAGAGTGTGTTTGAGGGTGAAGAGGGGGATGTATGGATTGATTACAATTGTTAATCAAGACGTAACTGAATGCATTCCAAGAAAGTGCACTTAGCGAAAGAAGTACGCTCCATCAGTCGCCGGAGCTCATTCCCGCAACCAGGATTAGTTTATTTGAGTTTAAATAAGTTCGCCTTAACTATTTAATGTTTCCGTAATAAGGCCTGGTGTAATGGAGGCTAAACACACCATAAAGCAGGCAAGCGGCTCCGTTCCCCTCCAAAAACGTGAAAATTAGCTGCACACTGCGTTAGCAGGGGAGGCAGGTCAGGCGTTATGTCATCCAACAGCCTAATGCAAAATAATTTCTTCACAATAATGTAAGAGAAATGAGATGAGCTACAGCAAACACCTCAGACCAGTTATACTAGTACATTAACACTTTCACAGTGTTTAAAATTCCATACACTTTTATATAGTACACAGTTATATTCCCTACAATGGAGCATTATTATATAACACTGTAACAGTGAACAGAAATGCACCCCTAATGACCGCTCCCTATAATGGAGCACTATATAGGTCACAATTATAATCTCTGCATTGTAGCTAGATAGTAAACAATAATATAGTAAACAGAAATGCTCACCCTCCCCATCCCCCCATTCACTGTACCCTACACTGAATCACTATATTGAACATTATTAGAGTGAAACGAAATGCTCTATTATATTCTCTACATTGAAGCACTGTATAGAACACTGCTATGTTGAACATAAATGCTCCTTTAATCACTATTCCTACATCTAAGCACTGCATGCAACACTACCATATTCCCTGCATTGAAGCACTATATACATCACTATAATATTGAACAGGGTGCCATAATCACTATTCACTATACTGGAGCACTATACAGAACACTTTAAAAGTGGCTCCCATAATTGCTATTATCTGCACTAGAACACTTTTGAGAACGTAATTAGAAGGAAAAGAAATGGCCCTCATATCACTATTCCACATATTGCAGCACCATGCAGAACACTATTATATACCATACATTGGAGCATTATATAAAATAATATTATACTGAACAGTAATTGCCCATAATTACTATTACCCACATTGGAGTACTATAGAACAATCTAAAATTGAACAGGGTGCCATAATCACTATTTACTATACTGGAACACTGTATAGAACACTGTTATAGTGAACAGAATTGGGCCCACTGATCACCATTCCTTACATTGGAACACTATATAGGACACTATTATAATGAACAAGGTCCCATATTTGCAATTCTCTACTCTGGAGCACTATATATAACAATATTACAAGGACAGAAATGAACCTCTAATCACTATTCCTTATACTGGAGCATCATACATAAATTCTACAAATTAAAACACAATGTAAAATCCTTTTATAGTGAACAGGGTCCTCTGAGAAACAATAGCATAACCACTTTTATTTCCACAAAGAACCTTTCAATTGATTTCACAAATTAGATGTTTACCATGAAGGTCCTTTGAAAAGGTTTAGGAAACTCCATATAAGATAAAGTTCTAATTGTTGATTTTTTTATCAATGTCACAGTGCATTATGGGCTTTCTGTGTCTGCAAGGCCACGGTATTCTATTAAATTGCACTAAATACTACAGCATGCTTAGTTGTCATTATGTTTTAGAGTCCCAATAAAATGCTGTAAATAGCCAGTATTATGGTAAATGTAAACAGAATTAGAGTTTGCAGTTGTTTCTACATACTGCATGTACGTGAATGTATCTGAGCTGCACAAGAGTAATCGGTCAGTCTAAGAGAGGTTTGGATTATAAAGCCTGCAGCGAGTCATTACCATTAACACCAGCACCCATTCATTCCAATGGGATTTGCTCAGTGTTGCATGAGTCCTTCACCTTACAGCCTTTTCTGCAGAAGGACTTTGTTTGAGCCAGAGATGTGGATGGTAAATGTCTGACCACTCTATCCATGCAAAGAATGAATAGTGAGATAACTACGCTGATGATTGATGGTTCTTTTTGGTGAAACAAGCATAAAAAAGCATGAAAAATAACTGTATTATATTGTAACGGTGGGCCGTCCGTAACATCCCAGCAACAAGCAAACACTCAGAGCTGTCCAGGGTACTGAAGGACCGGATAACAGCTAGGCACCCCATCAGCACTGGGTTGTGTATAGCCAGGAAGCACGTAGTGGGAGGAGCCATTCCCCAATAAAACACACCTGGAACCGATTATCAGTCACTCTCAACGAGGCACCTGCACCGCATATAAGGGTGACACGGCATCGACAGAGAAGAAAACTACTGAACTACTAACAGCTGTTTCCATTACACTCTTTGAGATTCCAGCCCAAACACACTACTCCATCCCACTCGACCGAGCATCTCCACTCCTCACCCACGACCACAAGTTCACGTTCTTTCACATTTTTGCACTTGTAAAGAAAAAAGCACCCTTCTGTGTTTTGGTTGAACTCACCCTTTGTCGCGCTACAAAATATACATAAAATAAAAATATATATATATATATTTACAATACTGTGAAAAAGTCATTTTCTTTAAATCACCTTGTTTGTGCAAAAAATATTTTTTTACGCCTGTCTTATCTTTGGGATATTGAGTAAATAAAATGATCCAAAGTGTCTAAAGATACAAGGAGCCTAGATAAAGGAGTTCCAACCACTCAGCATTCAGCACCACCAGTATACTGAT
>JBBJLS010046121.1:0-13649 GCA_037577275.1 Bryconaethiops microstoma
TCTCTCTCTCTCTCTCTCTCTCTCTCTCTCTCTCTCCCTCTCTCTCTCTCTCTCTCTCTCTCTCTCTCTCTCTCTCTTTCTCTCTCTGCTGTAATCACACACTTTATTTTCTCATCCAGATGTGCCCGCCTGACCGCCTTTCCACCAGTTACAGATGAAAAAACGTGGGCGAACTCTTCCAAAATAAACCAAAACTCCCTGTTCTCATCTGTCCAAATGACTTTTAGGGTGGTGTCTGTATGTTTTCTCTAGGTTGTGGGCTGTCAGTGTATCAATAAGTGTAAGTAGCTTTAAAAGAGCTTAAATGCCTATTTTGAGTTCTTTGCCACCATTAACCATGTTCAGTTTGGGACAGAAAACTTTAGCATCTGTGGGGCAGTAGCAAGCATTGAAGGCACAGGTCAGAAGACTGAGCCGGTTTTTCCCTAACAGTGCGAAGTGCATGCCTTAATCATCACACATTCATCTCAAACTGTGTTGAGAATCTCTAATAGACTTGCTTGTGTGGTTTCTGACACTGTACAACACACTATTATCTATAAACATGGACTAAACACAGACGAAAGTCAGGCTTCAAGATAACTACTACTACTCTTTTTAGCTGTGTGCTAGGGTGTAGTTTTGTGGTTTAGGATGTGCAAGCAAGCCACTACGAAGTTGGAGCCCACCTCCATCTCCATCTCAGCTAACATTAAACTCGCTAACTACCATGAGACGTTCACATTCTGCTTTGGGCTGTGTTTTTAGCGCCCATGCACATAGCAATTCTTACCACGGATGTTAGGCAGCTATCTTCATGTTTCTAACATCAAATTTCCAAAATCAGCCAGCTAGGACAGCTAGGTCAGCTCATTTAATTATTTATGTGGCAATAATCCTAGAAATGGCGAAACCAAGGAAATAGGCTAGTGTAACCATGCAAAAGGTTGTAGCAAAATCATGGAAATTGGGTAGTACGAACAGGGAAATAGATGTAGCATAACAAGGAAAGGGGTGGGACAATGCCATGGAAATGGATGTGGCGTAAACAGGAAAGGGGTGGGGCATAACCATGAAAATGAATGCAACATAAACAGGAAAGGGGTGGGGCATGACCATGGAAATGAGTGGATTATAACCATTAAAATGGTTGCAGCATAAACACAGAAATGGGGTAACACATCCAGGGAAATAGATGTAGCATAACCAGGAAAGGGGTCGGGCATCACCATGGAAATGGGCAGATTATAACCTTGTAGTGTGTAGAATAACAGAAATTGGCAACATAATTTAATTGGATGTAGAGCAAGCACTGAAATGGTGTGGCATATCTATGAAAATGGGTGTAACCACTAAATGAATTGGGCATGACCATGGAAACAGAATCATGGAAATGGTATAGCGTGACCATAGAAACGAGGCAGCACATCCAAAGAAACGAGTGTAGCATAACCATTTCCAAAACCCCTCTTACTTTTACTTTTCCTCAAGCTAAAATTAGATTCTCAGAAATCTCTCAGAACTCCAGTGTCTAAATTACATCCCTTTGATCATTGTTATAGACAAGCATTGAGTCATACATTCTCAGGAGCCACATATGTGAGTCTAATACACATTACACATGTAGCTACGCAGCTCCAGTACAAAACTAAAGAAGCAACCTTCATACACCAAACATGTCTTGCCCTACACTGACTACACTGGGGCATATAAAAAATGGATGAAATTAGATTTTTCTCTTTAAAGTGCACCATTCCTTTAAACTGGACACACACCAACGCTAAAGGCATAGACAGCCAGACAAGGACAGTATAATCAACTCTGCGGTAGACGGGCTTGAATGAGGTGCTGTATCATTTTCACTGTGGAACATCATTCATCTTTTTAAATGCAGACACAGTGTAGCTTGTCTGCGTAATTTCAGATAAAAATGAGCCACTGTGTTGGATCAAAGGCATTTGGCCAACTTTGAGCTGAAAACAAAGAGTACGAAAACTGTGAGGCGTAAGTGATGATGGGTTTTTAAATGTAGGCTTCAGTAGGACAGGAAAATGTGCAGAAAATTTATTGTGCTTAACCTAATTTAGTAATGCATTCAGAAGCTTACTGTGTCCACTATAATAAATACAATTATTATACCGACCACACGCTGTCCGTGAAACAGAGGCGTTACAAATTAAACGCAAATGCAAATTTACTCCATTGAAGAGTGATTGATAAATCTTTTAGTGCAACATAATATGCCTTTGGATAAAAAGAGATACTACACTGAATTCAGATACCCCCTTACTTCCAGTGAAGGGCAATGTTAATGCTTCAGCAGACCAAGACATTTTGGACAACGCCACACTTCCAACTTTGTGGACACAGTTTGGGGAAGAACCTTTTCTATCCCAGCATGACTGACCCAGTGCACAAAGCAAGCTCCATAAAGACATGGTTGGATGCGTTCTGTGTAAGAAAGTGACTGGCCCACAACCTCACAATCTCCATTTTGGCCTTTGAAACAGTCAGCCCCTCACATTAGGTAAAAACTCCTGTTGAATAGACCAATAGGAATGGTCCAAAATGACTCATATGACACCTTTTTTTTTTTTAACACTATTTTTATTATTATTAAAAGTTTTGAATGTAAAGTACAAGGTACAAGATGTTGTTCCAGCAGGAATATGTCAGGAATACAACATGTATCTGGCCTGTATGCCTGTGTGGCATTTACAGTTAAAGATTTTTATGTGTATAAAGGAAAATACAGGACTGTGAAGCTACTGGAATTGCATAGTTTATTACAGTAATCAGCCACTAGTGTAGTGGTGTGGAAATATCCTAATAACCTTATAATATAAAATAACTTAAACGTACATCTGTGTCTGCTACATTTTGTATTTTTGACCATGACCAGGGACTTCAAATTCATCTAATCACTAGTCGTATCATCAGCGCTCTTTAATGTAAGTAAAATAAACAAATACAAATAACTTGCATAGAAATGATAGCAGAGCAAGGCTGGAATGAACACATCAAAGCATTTGACTTCATAAAATAAAAACGAGGATAGTATCACCGACATATATTTTCTAGTCTAACAACTCAGTTTTGAGATCCATTGTAAAATTTTATCTTCCCATCCTTGAATTCTTTTGATGAGTTTTCCATTTTCACAACTGAAGTGTGGGTGAATGCACTGAATGTTATTTTCATGGCATTATATGAGTTTTTATACAGCACTTAGCTCAATATGACTGGATGAATAGCTGATATTGGTAACAATAGTACATGGTTTCGCTTTATGCTGCAGATTTTCTACTTCCCAAACAGATCAAAAACACATTAGATGATTTCATACAACAATATATCACATGCAGCTCCTTTGGTCAGATTCTGAAGATGATTGGGACTTGAAAATCCAGATCTGTCATTGAGTCTAATCGAGCTCTTTGGTCAGCAGGTGAGGTGACGGAACAAATAAAGAAGCTGGAAATACAATTCAGCAAACCAGAAGAGCTGTGAAATGCTGTACAGATTGGCTGCAACATGACCATGATGAGGTTAATTTGATGAATATTAAATATGGGCAGTGTACCCACTTTTCTAGACATCACTATACTACTTGCTACAACTGAGTTTATTAATGTAAGAGAACTGCTGGGATGAGTTTTTCCAAGACTCTGAGCCCTGATCATGGTTAGAAAGGGTTAAAGTAAAAAACATAAGCATGAGGGAGTATGCAGGCTGCAATGGTGACACTGAAACACATTTCTTATGATGTTAACGTGTAATCATTCCGTTTTATGGACAACAGCAGTCTGTAATTTCTGACTATCCATACATGTGACTCAGCAATAAGATGATAAGACGATTGAAGTTAAAGGATCCTTCAAAAAACTGCAGCTCAAAAAAGTACTTAAATACTGAGTAACTTATAGATTTACAGTGGAACCTCTTAGTACATGCAGAATTTCTAAGCACAGAAACTAACATTTGTTGACTCTGTTTTTCTCTTTTCTGTTTAAAATAAAAATCTAAAGCTCCAAAAGTGAAAGGAGTGATGAAAGCAAGAGTAAAGAAGCCCAGAAGCTGAAGCAACACAACAGAATGAAGCCAAAAGACTAAATGTTAATGACAAAAATGGAACTGAGAAAAAAGTGGATTGCTTTCCTCATAAACATACTTCAGGAAAGTGAAAGTATTATCATTTGAAAGTACTTTGACAGTACTCAGGAAGAAACAAATCTATGAATAATCTGACAGAGTACATAGAACTGAGTAATGGAACTAAGTATTTACCAGACTGTGTTCCTGACTTCAGCTTCCACGTTGTTCCATAGTTATGGAGTAGACCTGAGTATACTGGAATGGGGGAGCGAATAACAGCAAATAACAGTTTTTGGCATATTTTATATTTGCCACAGGCTTTCTAAGCACCATACACTACATGTTCAAAAGTACACATACAGCCCTTTCAGCTTCTTTATTGTGCAAATGTTGCTTACATAAGTGTTGAATTGTGCACCGTAATCTACAGTTCCCCAAGCATCAGGGTGTGCAGCTGTGGAACTACAATATTCTAGAGGGATGGACACATTTGGGATGGTGTTTGTAATGCTGAACTAATTACCCAACATCAATACCTGACCTCACCAATGCTCTTGTGGCTGAATTTAATCCAATCCTCACAGAAATGTTCCAACATCCAACATTTCTCCTGGCAAACTCGAAACAAGAGGCATTTTTTAAACTTGGCTTTCTTCAATAAAGTCCAGCTGCTTCCCAGAAGCTTAGAGGTTGTCAGTGCAGCAAAAAGGAGACAAACTCCTTATTAACGCGCCAGATTACAGAAGCAACCCTAGAAGAGCAACTTTTGGACACATAGTGTAATGTGGGTTTTACGCAGCCCTTGAATGTTGTGCTGTGCCCCTGCCAGGAGAAAGTCAACTCCTGAGAGTGAGAAAGAGACAGATAGAAAAAAGAGAGAGAGAAAAAGAGAGAGAGAGAGAGATAATACCAGTACCAAGAATTCTAACTCTTAAACTATTGTGAAACTTAAATTATGTCTGAAATATCACACATAATTGTCACATAGTATGAAAAGTTTTCAAACAAAAGTGTGTGTGTGTGTGTGTGTGTGTGTGTGTGTGTGTGTGTATGTATATGCATGTGCGTGTTACTCATATATCTGTTCGTGTCTCTGAGGCCGCAGTACGATGCTGTGGTATGTTCTGATGCAGGACAGCGCTGAGTGTGGAATCAGACGGCGGTCGATGAGGTTATACTGCAGGTGAACGGAGAGCAGAGGAGAATCCTCACGAGCTGTAGAGTCACACAGAGAATTCATCGGCACTGAACTGCAAAGACACACAAACGAATAAATAAAGTTACACATAAACATTGGAACTCACAGTGATGTTCTCAGAATAGAAAGCAAAACAGCTTACATTCTAACTCAGTGGTTCCCAACGTCAGTCCTGATGCAAATCTTTGTTTTCTTCCTGCAAATCTTTGTTTTCTTCCTGCAAATCTTTGTTTTCTTTTCATACCTGATCCACCATGTGAAGGGTTTGTTAACTAATTAAACTGTTAAATCATGTGTGGTAGGGTCGAAATGCTACATTTTGGTCTCATCGGTTGAAGACGGCATTTCTCCTGGCAAACTCGAAACAAGAGGCTTTTTTCAAACTTGTCTTTCTTCAATAAAGCCCAGCTGTGTGGAGGGCTACACGAATGAATGAAATTGGTGTTTTAACCTAAAACTGTATGGTAACTATACTGCCTTACCTTAAATAATAATTAAACAAAATATAAGACACAGAAAGCACCTGGTTCTTTCCAGTGTAGTCCTGTGAACAGTCTCTTCCATCTGAGCTGTGGATCTCTCCATCTCCCTTAGAGTAACCATTGTACTCTTTGCTTCTCTGACCAACAAGTCCAATTTGATCACTGACTGGTTGATGACCTTCATGATGCTGCTTGTATACACTATATGGACAAATCTATTGGGACATCTGACCATTACACCACCAGGAAATTTAATGACATTCCATTCAACCACATACACTTTAATATGGAGTTGGTCCACACTTTGTGGCTACAATATCTTCCACTTTTCTTGGCCATCTTTCCACAAGATGTTTGAGTGTTTCTGTTGGAATTTGTGCCCATTCATTCTGAGGAGCATTTATGAGGTCAGGCACTGATGTTGGACGAGTAGAATCATCCCAAAGGTGTTGGATGTCTATGCAGCTTCGCTTTGTGCACTGTGGCACAGTCATGCTGGAATAGAAAAGCTTCTTCCCCAAGCTGTGTCTATCTTCACTGGAAGTAATGGGGAACCTGTATTCAGTAATTAAGAGGTGTGTCCCAGTACATTTGTCCAAATAGTGTATGTCCTCTAACAAACTCTAGGACCTTCTATTAACAACTACATTTTTACAGAGACCACAGACAGTTTGACTGCACACACGTGACCATTCTACTCATAATGGCACTTTTGATGGCAGTGCCATAGTCAGTCAATCAACTATATTGATCACTAACCTTATAAAGTTGTGGTTGAGGCGCATTAGCTGTAGGGCCCGTAGCTGTATTACACCACGTGGTATGGCTCTGAACTGGTTGTGGTCCAGCAGCAGTTCAGTCAGTGTATGGTAAAGGCCCAGGAAAGACACCTCACTGACCCCATCTTCATGCAGTCGGTTGTAGGACAGGTGTAGGGACTCCAAGCCTGGCTTCAGGTGGCCAAACACATACCCAGGGATGCGCTCGATCTGGTTGTGGTGCATAGTGAGATGACGGAGTCCCACTGGCAGGAAGGATGGGACGTGCACCAGCTTATTGTAGGACAGGTCCAAAGACTCCAGTTTACTAATTGAAACATGGGGAAAAGCTTTTACTTCATATCACCATCATAATTTCACATGAACAAATCACATCCAGGTAATGTTTCAAGTTTATCCTTCGTTCAGAGTTCTAATAAAAGCTTATAATGCATTACTGCTGCTGCCCATTAGGTGGTGCTTTAGAAACAGCAGAGGATCATCTGGCTGATTAAACAGTGCTGTAAGGGAAAGAAATGCTGAACTTAAGCCCATAACTGTCATTCACAAAACACAAGTGGGTCGTAGTAGCCTAGTGAACCCAATGACCACAAAGTCACAGGTTCAAACCCCCCACTTTCTATCAATAGCATTACATACATTCTAGGTATTTGTGACAATCTGTATGTGTACATAAATAACAACTTCTGGGACTTTTGTCTGAAAATAAATACAAAGACAGACATAGTAACTATAAGTGGCCTTGTTTCTCATGTCACAAAATCTGATCATAAGTGGTCAATGGAGAAGCATTCAAGCCAAATATCTGGTTGGCAACTTTTGGCTGGTTTTCAGAGCACTTGAGATGGATGTTAATGTCAGGTGTAAACAGGGCCATACAACAACCAGGTTATCTGTCTGTCTATCTGTCTGTTTATCTATCTATCTATCTATCTATCTATCTCTCTATCTCTCTATCTATCTATCTATCTATCTATCTATCTATCTGTTTGTTTATATATATATATATATATATATATTGGTTTATTTATTTATTATGTTTCCCCTTAAGTGCAGCAACCAGGAAGAAACTAACCGTAAATGTATCCACGCTCTGGGTGCGATGCGGTCCTCTCTGATTTTATTATGGTTGAGGTTCAGCACTCTCAGGTTTACGGTCTTATTGAGGAGTCCAATATGTACAGCCTCAATCCGGTTATCAGACAGTTGCAGCTCCTACACACCAACACACACAGGGTGGGGAAGAGAAGAAGGAAAAGTGAAAAAAACAAAACGTTCAGTTTTAAACAGCTCTCCACTGTAACACAAGAAAAGAATGAGGCCATGTGCCATCTTGTGGATGTCAGAAATACTGTTATCAGATGTACCAAAGTAAAAAGTATATTTTTTAATGATGAAATTTTAAATGAATTAATGACGTAATAACGTAAAAAAAAGTAACATGAAAAATATATCAGTTATATCAGTATATTGATATTTTGATTTTTATTTTTCTCCCACCTCTAGTAAGTACTAGACATTAATAAAAAACAACTCTGAACTATTCAGCATGTGCTCTGACTGATTCAGTAACTGCTATAAATAACACAATATTTACTATGCATTATTCAGTAATTGCTATTCATTGTTAGGTAGTAGGTACAATTATTAAGTAAAATGGTTCATTAGATGCTATGAATTATTTAGTAACTATATGATGAATTATTCATAGTTGTTACTGAGTAAGTTTTAAATGAATGACTGAGTAAAACCCCCAGAATTTAAAGGGTTAATTTCACCATAGGAGCACAATCAATTATGTTGGTGAAAAGCCAAATGTGCAATTTTCCCTGTACTCCAATTGCATCCATGATCGCAGCACACCAATATATGTCACGGCATAGCAATACCATGCAATATTGGTACAGTTGTGCTGAGGTCGTAGATACAATGTTGAAGTTCTAGCAATTTTCTTTCACATGGCCTCATTTTGGTCATTTTGTCTTTATTTACAGTGAAATAAATGTAAGTTCTGTAGTTATCTGAAATAAATGTAAGTTCTGTTAAATCATGTATCTGATAAATCACAGATCTAATAATGTACTGTTGTACAACAATGCAGTTATTATGTGATTGTGTCAGCAATTACAGTACCGTTCTTCTTAAGTTCAATTTTTATTAATAGTGTGATTGCATCTTTTTATAGCTAAATTTAGTGCCTCTCCTTCTCTTGCAAGTTTTGAAATGTTGGCATGGTTCCAACATCAAAACATCTGTTGATATCCCCTTCACTGTGCATGTACACAGCTAATTTATCAGATGATCAGGAGCCGAGTATTGATAGCTTTTAAAAATCTATTTTTGTGGTCAAGTCCCTTCTGTAATATATGGGAAGAGATAGAGAACAATTGAGTCCCCTTTAAAATGTGTGTCGGGGAGAGAGTCCATGATGTCACGTAAGGGGGCAGGAAATGGACAAAAAGTGGAAAAACGTAAATGCGAAAAAAAACAAATGCTCAGCAAAACACACAGCAGACTTATGAACAGACTGTAATACACTAAAGCTCAGATTTGTTATAAAAAAGATGTGTGTCACTGTTTGCTGTGTTGTAGAATAATCAGTCCGTGAATGCTGCCATGTGTTGAGCGGTCCTTACCCATAAATGGCTTGGTAAGAGCCAGCGAATTCCTGGCCCCCAAACTTTTCTATGCCCATAAAACCAAAGTGTGGGTGTCTCCAAACACTGGTTTTATAGCACCCACGTAATCACACTTTACATTTCCTTGCAGAAATGCATTTAGATACTTCTGACCTGCAGTGAGGCCGGCAGCCCAGAAGGAATCGCTCTGAAGTCGTTATCATCCAGCCTGAGGTAGATCAACTTCCCGAGGTTTCTGAATGCCAGAGGAGAAACATTTCCATCATGGAAGTGATTATCCTCCAGCTCCAGTGTCAACAATTGCGACAGACCTGGGGGCAGAAAATTGATACGTTCACTTGAACTTAGCATTCACCAAAGAAAACTACTCATCTAATTTCAGCCCTCAATCTCATAACTACAACCTTTATATTACTGGGTCACTCAAGTCTTTAAAGAATAACTGTATTATGTGAATAATAATTGTTACATCATTTTTTCTCCTTACTCCAAACACAGAGGTGATACAAGTCTAACAAACCACAAAACGTTTCACACTGTTAAGGAATCTCAAATAGACTTGGTATATTTCAAATTGTCTCATTTAACAACTGAACATGGTTTGATGCAAGTGTGTGAGGGTTTAGTCCGTTTTGTCCAAAACTCAGTAAGTTCTGGCTGGAACATTTGAGGTGAGGGGGGAAATAATAAAAATTTGATTTGTAATTGAATTATTTACTTGGAGCATATTGTGTGTGTATGTGTGTGTGTGTTTGTATGTGTGTGTTTGTGTGTGTGCATTTGAAACTGGACTGGTTAAGATGTGAGTTTGTTTCTATGTCTGCATGTTGGTGTGTGTGTGTACCCTTAAAACTCTGTGGCGTCAGTCCACTCAGCTTGTTGTCGTTTATCTTCAGTTCCAGTAGAGACGGAGGCAGTGGCGGCACTTTGGTTAGATTGTTCCCATCCAGATTCAGCCTCCGCAGTTTGGTCAGATTCTACAACGGCGCAGAACACACATATGTAACTTGCAAAGCCAAACACAGACGTCCAAACAGACACAGTTATAGCACAAGCTTCCCACCTTTAGGGTAAACATTCACACCAGCTTCAGATTCCAGGCCAGTAGGAGCCACTGATCGAAGACACACCACATTCCAAATTCATCAAACAGGCATGTTTCTCAGCCTTGTCGCTGAGGATTGCAAACACTGGGACAGTTTCCAAACTATGCCTCATTTAATATATAATGTACTATTCTTGACTGTTCAAAATCCTAACATACACTATATTGACAAAATTATTGAAACACCTGTTTTTCAGGGTTGTGGCTAGGCCCCTTACTCCCAGTGAAGATCAATCTTAATTCTTCAGCATAACAAGACATTTTGGACAATGTCATGCTTTTAACTTTGTGGACTCAGTGCACAAAGCAAGCTCCATAAAGACATGGTTGGATGATTTCAGTGTGGAAGAACTTGACTGGCCCACACAGAGCCCTGACCTCAACCCCAAATCACTCCACACGTACTAGAGTAGTTTATGCATAACTATTACAGAGAACACATATGGTTCCTAATCACCTTTCCCTATACTGGAAAATCAAATGCACTGCATAGAACAACCCCTGATTCAAATTCTTGATATTCTTATTATTTTTGTAACCCAACGCCTCCAAAAACACCTGTCAGCAGCTCTGCCTTCAACACACCAGCTCTCAGTTTTCCCTCATTATTTTAGACTAGCTGTTTTCAAACTATGGGTTGCAGCCTCCCAGTGGGCTGTGGTGGTACTGCTAGGGAGCTGTATATATATATATATATATATATATATATATATGTATATATATATATATAATGTATATAACAGTATATACAGTATATATGTAATATAATATAATGTAATGTATAATGTATATAATATAATGTATAATATATAATATAATGTAATGTAATGTATAATGTATATAATATAATGTATAACAGTATATACAGTTACATTATATATACATTTAATCTTGGAAAATGATTTGGTGTTTATGATATTGTGTGATTTTACGGCTGAGGGAAATTCAAGACGCTATTTATTATGATGGTGAATTTTAATGTTTGCGTTTGAAATGAATTGGTCAGTTAAAGCTTCTTGTAAACCATGGAAGCTTTTATGGTGAGTTGTATGGGCTTCAAGTTACAAAAAGTTTGGAACTCCTTGTACAGACTTTTTTAATCTTTGTTTGAGTGACACCTTGAGAGATTTTTCCATACAGCTAAAATACAGTTTCTTACAGTGCACCAGGTTTGTTAACACTGACTAGGGGACCATTTCTAAAACACTATAAGTGAATGGTGTGATTTGAATCTACTCTGTTATTTTACTGTGTGGCATGCAGCCAAGGCTACTGTCAGTGAAGTGTTTGGCAGTGAAGAGAAGTAGCATGCGTGTGTTAAAAGGTAAAGTGCATAAAATGATAGCGCTTTGTTTGACAGTGGTGTATCTGTTGACTGAAAACATTTTCCCATTCAGCGCAGCACAGAGGTGAGATTTGTCCCAGTCATGTCTGACTCAGCAGTGTGTGGGGAGAAAACATACTTAGTTGCTTGCTTGTCATGCTATAGCCATGTTACCCAACACTATATGTACATGAACTTTGATCCATTACATATTCCCGCTTTTTGTATGCGATTTCTGCCTTATAGTTTTTAGTAAAACCTCCTTGGTGTGGGTGAATCTAATCAAATAGAAAAATGTTTTTGCACTCTTCATCTATAAATATTAGTGAGGACCGGCCATTACAAGTAGCAGGTGAAAGCATGTTGTTAGCACATACTGAGACATTGAACCGGCACTTCACTGGATTAAGTGTTGTTGTTGTTGTTGTATCAGTAGTATAAGAGCTCCTGCCATTAAAAATGACTCACCCGAAACACATCTAAGCCCAGAGAGGAGTCGTCCAGTTTGTTTTTGCTCAGGTCAAGCCATTCCAGGTTGGGCAGGCCAGCCAGAGCTCGCGCTGAAATCTTACTGATTTTATTATCTGGGATAAAGCATGTAAAATAAGAGAAAACCAATATTTAAAAAAAATGTATTATATTTTTGTAATTTGAAGTTTAAGGTTTGCTCTGGAGCTACTAGATAGCATAATTCATACTCCATGTCTAAATCATTACACACTTGCCTATGTGGTTTCTGATAATGCATTGCATGCTTTTATCTAATAACATGGACCAAATATGTTACATGGGTTTCTCCAGCTCCAGCTCCCCAGGCTCTACACATGCACATGCAAACTTCCACTTGTAGTAGCTGTACAGTAGTTGTCTATATTTTGTAAATAGCATTATGTTTTGCAGCTACAGAAATGCTAAATGCTAATTGGTGGGATATAATCTTCCTGAAGTACTTTAGCCTCATTATCTTCATTATGAAACCAAAGAAGCAAACGATGGACACCAAACATGTCTTATTGATAAGACTACACTTGGGGTATGGGGGCAAATTGAGCAAAGGGCAAATTTGGTCAAACCTTTAAGCTTATCTTGTGTGTAATGTCACTCACCTGCCAGGTAGAGGGTGCGGACACCGGTGTCTTTGAGAAGAGGCAGGTGTGTGAGGCCCATGCTGCCACAAGCGATCAGAGACTCAGACAGCAGGCAGCCAGCTGGGAGAGACTCCATATGAACATACGAGGGGAATACAAGACGTCTGGAACCCGCTGAGCGCTCTATGGGGACTGGCAGTGGTCTCCTGGGTGGTACAACTGCAGGCTGTTTAGTGGGGAGGACAGAGGGTACCTGAGTTGGTGATAATTTTGGCTTCTGGACAGATAACGTGGCCTGTTTGCCATTTGATGCCACCCTGTGAGCTGGTGACAGTCTGCCAGCTGGTGCTGATCTGAAAGCAGATGCCAGTCTGTCAGCTGGTACTTTTCTGTGAACTGATGCCATTCTGTCAGCTGGTGTTTTGTGAGCAGATGACAGTCTTTCAGTGTGTCTGTATGGGCTAGCATTTAAGAAGAAGAAGGTGTCATCGTCATCATTATCATCATCATCATCACTGTCACTGTCATCTTCCATATAGTCATCATCATCATGGTCATCATGGTCAAATCTCCTCCTCTCCACGACCCCCGGTCCTGGCACTATCTGAGGATTCTGAACCACGGGCGTTGTCGTGTCCCACCACTGCGGTTTCATTGGAGGTTCAGCTGGTTTGGGTGCTGCAGCAGGAGCCTGAAAGAAGGTCACAAATGGATTTACAACATGTGAAGGACAGACCTTGTGACAGATATTATCATTATATGCAATATCTTATGTGCGGTAGTCTTACCATGTGCAGTATCATGTGATGTTTTCATATTGGGGGCTAAATTATTTCAGATGGTAGTCTAGTGGTTAGGGCGTTCGCCCTTCGGTCAAGAAGTGGTGGGTTCGATTCCCAAGACTGCTAGTGGCACCTCTGAGGTACCCTGAGCAAGGTACCGTCCCCACACACTGCTCCC
>JBBJLS010046152.1:0-13649 GCA_037577275.1 Bryconaethiops microstoma
TTCCAGATGATCAGGCGGTGATCAGTATACTGGTGGTGCTGAATGCTGAGTGGTTGGAACTCCTTTATCTAGACAACGTGAATCCTCTTGCAGTGAAACATTTGTTCCCATTTCTTTCATTTAATCGAGTCAATATGCCAGAGACAAGACAGTTTGACAAGAATAGTATTTTTGCTGCCAGCTAAGTTACACATCTTAACACTTTAGCAGAACAAAATAAGACAAAATGTGGCCTGTGCAAAAGTCATGGCACATTTTATGTTTTATTCTGTCCAATGCGTTATACTAAAATTTGTTAAAAAAACATGATAATGTAATTTGTAACCTGCAGAGGGTATGTACTTTCACAGAAAATGAACCACACTGTGTCTTGAGAATATGTTATTAATTTCTGTCTTTGCAGGCATGATAGTCTGATTGTCCTTGTTGCTCTTTATGACAGCAGGCAGTGCTGCTGTCAGGATTCAGAGCACCAGGCTAATTAGAACTAGAGAGACTAATTAGCAGAGAGAGACAGACAGAGAGACAGACAGAGAGAGAGAACGAGAGAGAGAACAAGAGAGAGAAGAGAGTTAAAGAAAGCAAGAGAGAGATAATCAGAGGAAACAACTTTAAAAACAGCCAGGTTCACCACAAACAAAGGACAAGGCAGGAAAAGAGAAGAGAAATGAAGTGAATGAGTAGAAAAAGAAACTTATCATAATGAACAATATAAAATGTCAAAATATCATTATTTTGCTTTTTTATATTATCATGAAAAGAGAAAAACTTACATGTACAGTATTGATTTAAATTATTCTTATTATTGTTATTAATACTTGTAATGTTCTGAGGGTCACTTCTAAAATCAATTATATGTTGGTAAAACAATCTTTCCTAATTTAAATAAATGGTACAAAAGTCTCCATTTATTTCTGAAACCCTGTTTACAGTCCTGACAACCTTCAACTCCTTTTCCAAGTCTTTTTTTTAGGCCAGGTGGTGAATTCGTGGTGCTCCAGCTAACATGTTGAGAATCAAAATAATGCACTGTGACATCAGAGCTGTGAAAGTACTCGGAACAATAACACACTCAAACAGCTGCACAAGCCTCAAAACATCAGCGTGCGATCACAGTGTGGCAGCAGAGCTGGAACCATCTAAAAACATCTGCACTTCCATCAAAAAGTGTTTTTATCAAGAACAGCATCTCAAAATCACAGAGCATGCTGAGGTGCGCTTTATTATAAAATATCCAAATATGGTAATTGGGTACAACAGTCATTTACGACCAGTGTGTGGTTTGTTTATCTCTGAAATTAACCAAATTAAGGAAACTACAGTCTGAGGCCACACGTACACGGGTGTTTCTGAAAACTGAGTTTTTAAAATGCGTTTTGGCCTTTCGTCCACACGTAAACAGCGTTTTGGGTCAGTGTGAAAATAGAGGTTTTTGAAACTCCGGACAAAGTGGTGATTTTTGAAAATGTTTCTGCGTTTCCGTGCGGATCAGAAAAACGAAGATTTTGAAAAACGGACCGTTTCGCGTAATGCTGCGCGCCGCTCAAATGACGTCACAGTATGCGCCGTGTTTACATTAGGTTTTCATCTACAATCCCCACGTTTCCAAAGTACTGCTGCCCTCAACCTTGTTAGGAGTTTTGGCATGTTTATACCAGTATGAAGGACAGAGACGTCAGAGTTGCTTCAGTTGCTATTATATTCAACACAGACACCGTCTCTGGTAATGACGTCCCCCCTCCAAGGCTTCTGATTGGTCACCAATGCAATACGGTTCAAGGTTATATCGCCACCTGCTGCCTTGGCATGCTTTTGACAACGTTTTTTGCAATTGCATGTGGACGGAGATATTTTTGAAAACGTGCTTGCGTTTTCAAAAAAGAAAAAAAAAGAAAAATCTCCATTTTCAGAAACACCCGTGTATGTGTGGACATGGCCTCATTATCACCTGCAAGCAGCATGAGAATCTGTACACACAAAGACACACACAAAGGTAAAAGTGATGCTGCATAGTCAGTGCACATTCAAAGGTGCTTTACACTGGTTTAACAGAAAGAGAGAGAAAAAGAGAGAGAGAGAGAGAGAGAGAGAGAGAGACAGACAGAGACAGAAAGAGAGCAAGAATGAGAAAGAGAGAGAATAATAGAGAAAGAGAACAAGATTGAAAAAGACAAAGACAGAGAGAAACAGAAAGACAGAGATACAGAAATATATAGAAATAGACAGAAAAAGAGAGATAAAGAGACAGCGAAATAGAAAGACAGAGAAACAGAGAGAGAGAGAAAATGAGAGAGAGAGGGTCACACAGAGCCGCAGATGGTGAGCTGGGGAGCGGAGCCTTGGCGAGCGACAGGAGTGCTGGAAAGGTGCTAAAGACAGATGGCAGCACAAACTGCCTCGGTGAAGTTCGTTCTCTGTCAGAAACAAGCACGTTTTACAGCGTCTGAACAAAAACCTCATCAGAAAAACAAGATTTTTCTTTAGTTTTCAGAAAGATACAAAATACTAACAGTGCTCAGCTTTTAAAATCACGAGGTTGGCAAAACATGAGGTTGGCAAAACACTGTACACTGATATGTACGGAATATATCGATAAAAGCAGCAATATTAAAATCTAGCTCCAATTAAATTCATATTAAAGCCTAAAACAATTTACATTTGAATATATGATGTTCTTCAATCAAAACACGTATAGAAACACTCATCCGGAACAGTGAAAAGAAGAATGAAAGTAGAAAGGGAAATAAAAATATTCACACCTCTGACAGAGATGGACTCTGGGTCAGATTCGTCTTTTTTTGGAAATGCAAATACTGGGTGCATCCTGTATAGAAGGTCCTGATTTTAATCAAAGTCATACGCAGTCTATAAATATATCTGTCCTACAATGGACAGTGTCCCAAATGAGCTTTTCCCCAGACAAGAAAAGCTTCTCAAGAAACTCTGAGAGGAACCAAGACCAAAAAAAGAACGACTACCAAAGAGCAAGAGGAGATAAAACTAAAAGAAACCAAGAAACACTCTCAACTGATGAAAAAGAAACCTAGACTCTAAAGGAGAACCTCTCTACGAGCATGAAGAATAAACACAGAGAGGAACCAAGCTGCAATTGGAGAGCCATCTCTAAGAGCATGAGAACAAAACACCAAGGGGAATCATGACTCAGAAGGAGAACCTCTCTAAGAGCAAACAAAAGAAACATTATGAAGAACCAAGACTCAGAAAGAGAACCTCTCTAAGAGCAAAAAGAAGAAACACTATGAAGAACCAAGACTCAAAATGAGAACCTCTCTAAGAGCAAAAAGAAGAAACACTGTAAAGAACCAAGACTCAAAAGGAGAACTTCTCTGTAGAGAAGGTCTTGAGTTCAACAGAAGTCATAAGCGGTCTCTAAATAGGTCTGTCCTACAATGGATAATGTCCCAAATGAGCTTTAACTGTGACAAGAAAAACTCCTTCAGAAACTGAGAGGAACCAAGGCTAAAAAAATTAAGAACTGTCAAAGAGCAAGAGGATTCCGGAGGAGAAACTCTCTCAAAGAAAAAGTGTCAGGAATCAGACTCAGTGGGAGAACCTCACCAAGACCACAAGGAGGAAACTCTGGGAGTAACCAAGACACATAAGGAGAATTTGCTTATCCTAACTGGAAATCCACAACAAACATGATTTAAACAGCTATGTTTGCCTAACATGTTCAATGTTGGAAGATCTTGAGTATGAGGGCCTACAGAAGTTTTCAGACTTGAAAGGGTCCCCTGATAAAGAAAACCGGAGGACCCCCCGCTCTCCAGTACTGTTGTACATATTTACAGCTCTGTAATTGGTCTTTTAGTTGAAATAAAATACAGAAGCTCAAATTCAATCGAAAATGATCTCGAACCTGAAAATGTGTGTAATGTTGTCTGGTGTGTCTGTTTGCTAGTGAGTGAAAATATTCAGTTAAAAAAAGAGGTAATGCAAAGCTATTATAAACATTAGTCTTAATTATTCACACACAAACACCTAACCAGCTTATTGAGAAGTGTGTTCTCCTACTAAACCCTCGCTGTATGTGTCGCAGTGTGTGTCATATGGTTTGGAGTGTGAGCACAATGCCTCAGCGGCGCTTTGCAGGACCAGCCGAGGTTTAAACCTCATATATGTATAATCGTGGTTAATCTGAAAAGGTTTCCAGTGGTTATTTTGTCTCACAATGAACTGTCACAAATCTGTGAGATTTGTCCAATTTCTAGTTTCTAACAGGGCTGAACAGTTTGGGGAAAACAATCACTTTTTAACTGCATGATACCACTCGACTCGATTTGCTTTTTGGTACCTGGTACCTCATTCGTTTAACACTGCAGTTAATCCTTCCTGGATGTACATGGTGATATCAGTACAATAACAGAGAACATGAAAGAGACTGTAATATTTTAGTGAATCCCAATCAGAAAACTTTACTGATCCAGAGAAAACTCTTATAAAATTTGTACACAGAATACTCTGGTCAGTAAGAGAGGTGGATTTAAATACTGTAGATAAATAAATAAAGTTACTGCAGAAGTAGTTTACCAGTAACACAAATAGTGGTTTGAAGTTGTTCTCTATACTGAGTGTTATTGACCAGAAGTAGTGACATATGTGACACAAGAACTGATCAGTGATTACATACATGATTATATATATATATATATCTGGTCATTGTAGTTGCTCGGAGCATTTTGTGCAGGACGTCCAAGGAAATAGTGTGACGGTTCTCTCTGATCAATCAGGAGGCGTCAGTGTTTGCACATGAGGTTCTCGTACCTACTCAACTCACTTAGAGCTACAATGGAGCAGGTATGAAAAACAGTACCTGATTCTAGGTGAAAGATAGTAGATTTGCCAAATAGAAGACTGAAATAGGCGAGCTGAGTCATTTAAATGAGGTCACCTTCTTTAAATTAAGCTCCAGTGCTAAAAAGACCAGAACACCAAACCTGAGGCTTCAAACATTGAACACAGAACCCAATTCTTTCCAACTCTCAAGATAATAACCATTCATCCAGCCCTTGTGTTTCTATCACCACGCTTGAGAGTTTCAGAACAACATACAGAGTCACAGAGAACCACACTGAATGACACTGTTCACAGAGAACCACACTGAATGACACTGTTCACAGAGAACCACACTGAATGACACTGTTAACATCTGAACAACTGAATTATATACAAAGTAGTAGAATTTCCTATTAATGAGACATTTAAACAATTTCCTTCAGGATGAATAAAGTATTCTGATTTGTTTCGATACTACTCCTCTGAAGCAGAACATTTAACACAGTAAGATTCATGAATAGGGATTGGTTATCCAGAACCAACACCAAATACCATTTCTTAACTGGTCAGTGCCAAAATATGGAAAATATACTGGACAAATGGTGCTATTATCAGTGTTTATGCAGCATAAATGCATTGTAACGGGTGTGTTTTCAAATACCTGATGCTGGATTGGATCACTGGGAGGGAGGGGAGCAGTGTTCTGCACATCGCAACACACATTTGTAGTGATCACTCCTCTCTCATTATGGATACAGGAACAGTTTAGCCTTTTCCTTCTCTAAAAGGAGTCATAATAAAGTAACTGTTGTATCTTTTAATCTTTTAATGTGTCTGCACCAAATTAGGGACAGTAGTTTCAATTAGAGTAAATATAAGTATGAATGCTTTTAAGCAGTATCAGTATCTACACTGATATCAGTACAATCGTAACAATAGACATCCCTACTAATGAGTGCAAACTGTTATGTTATAAATCAGTTTTTGTCTTGAAAAAAGGAGAAAGTAATGCTAGAGACCCTGTTCCCTAGGCCAGAGAGAGCAGAGAGTTGCAGCCCCTGCTTCGGCTGATTTTACTGGAGGATTTCAGGACATGGGTTTGGTTCATGTGTTCATCCATTAAGACAGAGAAGCAGAAAAAGCAGAAGCTAAAATATGCAGTGCTAAAATGATCCAGCCAGCTCAAAGCTCCCAAATTGCAATTCTCTTTAATTAGAGGCAGAGACAGTCTCCAAACGATGGAATTCCCTTCATTATAATCTCCATAAAACATTATGTCACCCAAATATTCAAAATTATATCATAATATCATGTCAATCAAATATTCAAAATTTTTATTTCCACACTAAAATACGCAGTGCTAAAAAAATTCAGCCTGCTCACAGTGCCCAAATGTTGATTATCCTTAAGTGGGGGCAGACCATTTAGTGTCACTGCTCCCAAACTATGTAATTCATTCCTTTAGAATCTCCCCATCACATCATTACTCTGCTCTTTTCTTTCAAAACTCAATTAAAAACCTGTCTTTTCTGTCACTGATGAGCCTCTTCTGATCCCGTCATCCACTTTGTATTTTTCTGATTCTGTAACAGAGATTGTACTGTTTGTCTGCTACTGATTAATGTTGTCTTCTTGTTTTGTTCCCTCTGCCTGTAAAAGCAACCTTAGGTTTAAGAAAGTGGATACAAAAATAAGAAACACTATTATTATTATTATTATTATTATCCAAAACCCATCGCAGAGAACAGACTAGCATTAGCTTTTCTATGCAGCACTTCTGAGTGTCGATGCTCTAAAAACACAGTGTAAGAGGAGTATTTTGGTGTCTTAGCATTACCAAGGGATGGAAATAATTACTTAAATGTCTTAAAGAGCTTCCAAACACTGCTGTGGTCTAAGTATCCGCGCAGAAAGCAGCCTGTCCGTTGAAGCTGCGTTACTATGGAGCAGCTCGGATAAACTGTTTGTAAACATTAGCAGGCTAAGCTAAGAGACTAGCAGCTAACAACGTTCAAAAAAGGGAAAACAAAGCGCTCACTCCAAGCTGTATGAAAATTAGTATTTTTTATCACCGTTAGAAATAGAAGAAGCCCCCCTAACTGACAGCGCAGGTCCACAAAAAGCTCACCTTCCAGGAGCCGAGAGATGAGGCTGTCCACGTTCAGCTCGCTCTCCGCCATCTTCACCACTGAACTCTCAGTGCGCTTCTCCCAGTGACCGGCAGGGGGCGTACAGAGAAAGTCAACCCAAATATTCAAAATTTCATACATACTGTATGAAATATACGTACATACATACACACACACACACACACACATATATATATACACACACACACACATCAAAAATCAAAAGTTTATGGACAAAAGTATTGGGACAGCATTACACCAACAGGGACTTTAATCACATTGCAAGTACATAGATTTTAATATCCACCCTTTGCAGCTATGACAGTTTTCACTTTTTGGAAGCTTTTCCACTAGATTTTGAAGTTTCTGTGGGAATTTGTGTCCATTCATTCTGTAGAGCATTTATGAGGTCAGACACTGATGTTGGATGAGAAGGTCTGGCTCACAATCTTCGTTCCAGTTCATCCCAAAGGTGCTCGATGGAGTTGAGGTCAGTCAAGTTCTTCCACACTGAACTCATGTCTTTATGGAGCTCGCTTTGTGCACTGGGGCAGAGTCATACTGGACTAGAAAAAGTTGGAAGCATGGCGTTGTCTAAAATGTCTTGGTCTGCTGAAGTATTAAGTTCACCCTTCACTGGATGTAAGGGGCCTAAACCAAACCCTAAAAAACAGGGGTGTCCCAATACTTTTGTCCATATAGCGTAACTCTCATATATCAATATACAGCTCATGCGCGGCAGGGCTTCGACCTGCACTGTTATATATGAGTAGAAGTTTCACATTTGGAAAATAGGTTAATGTTATCTTTCTAAATGTGTTCAATTTATCAGGTTAACACATCAATAATGCATTAACTTTGACAGGCCTGATATGTAGTGGTGTTTAGGCACCTTTGGGAAAATGGTAAGTGAAATTAAGTACAAATTCTCAGCACAGAACACATTTTAATGTGTGATCTGCATGTCATTTCGCCAGTGCCTTACTTTACATATTGCATGAATGAAAAAAAAAAATAGATACTTTCAAATGACAGCATCTGCGATACCCTAAAGGTCCAAAAAAGAGACTGTTTTCTGAAAACATGCTGTTATCAATCTTTATGTGGGGATATGCTTGAAAAGGAGGACAAACGTGTATGGAAAGAGGTGCTATTAAATGGAAAAGGTCATCCAAGCTTTCTGCTGGACCACATAATGTACCCAATCATGCTGCTTTGAGTGACTCATCTTGGTGAAGAAACAAACACACGTAAAAACTGTTCCTGCCTGGTAGGAAAACATCTCTATAGCACCTTCGCAATTCAGCAGACTTGTTACTGTGCTTCTCCAGTCTCCTCCGACACATAAAATTGGCCAGAATCTTGCGTTTTTCATCTCGACTTTGTTTTCTTTTGATGCTCGTTGATGCTGATGGAGCACAAGCCGGTCTCAGAGTTTCCTCCAGCCGCTCCATTTGTACGCCTTAAATCAGGCCACAGTTATGACTCCTCCGTTTCCAGCCCTTAAAGGGACGGCACTCCTTTCGTTCTTCCGCAAGAAAGTCATGCTGAAAAAAAAAACCATAGCAATCGCCTCCATTCAAGAAATCATACCTCAGGCTTCTGCTGCGACACCACAGTCCAGGATCTCAGCTGACGTGACATTTTCCCACAGATCAGGAGATTTGTGAAGCTGTTTTAATTTATTCTGTAGGGTGTAGTGCCAGTATTATGTCATTTACTCCAAAGCTAAGACGTTTTTTGTGTCTATAGTTAGGTTCCTTAGTGTAGAACTGGAGCTACAAGGCTAATGTGGTTAACAATGAATGAAAGTGAATTAGCATGGTATACACTGCATGCTCAGATTATCACATACCTCGATAAGATGCTTTTCATGGGAACCAAAAAATAGTTATAAACAATTTGAATTAACCCTCAGAACGGATCACAGATCCGTGCCGGCAGTGCAACAAACGGTAAATTGTCATCATACGACAAAACAACTCTTTATATTGAAGTTCCCCCAAGTTGTGTTGATGCTTGATGTGTTCAGGCGTCACACTGAGCTTTGTTTGGTGCTTCTGTGTCACGTAGAACCAAAGTTACTGTAATTAAAAAAAAACGTAATAATAATAATAACCACTACTGGGGTTTTAAACATGGCGTCACACACAAATGATCATAAAATAAAAGAAACTTGTTCATTTTAGTTCTTTAAGTTTTAGAAACAAACAAAGCAACACAAGATCTTTGAACCCAGGAGAACTTTCAGCATAGTCTCCGCCTACAAGTGGGTGGGGAAAACCCGCAGAGGGAGGGGCCTTAGAATATATAGATTATAATCGAAGGCGTCCTGCAGAAAACAGTTAGTCTTGCTTATATTTTCCATTTATTCTATATATTTTCTACAAAGGAGACAAAAGTGCGAGCCAGAACAGGGTTCCCATGGATCCTTAGAAGCTTCATAAAAGTATGAAAGTGTTAAAATGTTGTTTTATTATCGTTTCGAAAGGTCCAGGCATATTTGAATGGATCTAAAGAAGCTTACCTTGTTAAATTTTTTCGCGCTCTGTTTACTCCACTGTAAAAAATGATTTTTCTCCGCAATCTGCAGCCGTGAGGTTGTTCACAAGGCAACAAAGCGCAACAAAAGCTTGCAGTATTGAATTGTCTTGAAGTGGAAAATGAAAACTAATATCTGAAGCCCCAGTTCGTTTAAACTAACCTTCTCATCTAAACACAGGCCCCCAGAAGTTGGTTTCCTCCTTCTTTCCATGAGCCACATGCCACCAAATCCTCATTCTAAGCACAACCCTGCAGCGTTTCTTCACCCACACGCTGGAAAACACTTCGTTTAAGCTGTTCCTGTGTTGTACTGTGTGAAAACCCTGCTTCAGCTGTGCTGTACACTACATATTCATGACTCAGTAAAATGGTGATTTCACATACGTGTGCTAAAATATACCAAATCTAACAGTATCAGAGTGGATGCATATTAAACAGTGCTCATTTTTTTTAAAAACGAAGTGATTTCACTGCTAGGTGGTGGCATGCTGGGGTCAAGAAGTCATGTAGAAAAAGCAGACTAATAAAAAACAAACCAGTCCAGAATGTCACATTATGCACATATTAAAATGAACTAATACTGGAGTGTTAACTTACGTTTTCAGCATTTAGTAGAAGCTTTAATGCCAAGTGACTTCCGTTCCCTAACTACAGAGGACAGTCTCCCTGAAGTAACTTGGGGTTATGGGTCTTGCTCAGGAACCCAGTGGTGGTGCTGAAGGTAGGATTAGAACCCATGACCTCTCGGTCCAGAGGCAAGTATGCTACCCACCAGGCCACCACGCCATTTGCAGAGTTAGCATCCTTTTGCCTAAATTATCAATGAGGACGGATCATGGAGTGGATTCCATATCGGCTGATACCCATGTGAGTATTAAAAGGACTCAGATCAGACTAGAGGGGCAAAAAACGAACCAGGACATCGGATAATGCTTAGCAAATGTGTTCAAAAGATGATTACTAATCCAGATCTGTCTGTAGAAGAACTGACCCTTTTTAAGGCTAGAGGACAGCAGAACTGATGGTCAAGCACTTTGAAAGGTCATGTGGGGATGGTGCGGTCTCAAAGCACAAATCCATGTTTTTAACTTAAAAACATGGAACTAAATGCATTTCCACGGGAAAATGCGAAGAGTGATCTTGTGGTTGCTATAAAACCAGTGTTTGGAGACACACAGACTTTGGTTTTATGGGCAAAAAAAAAAAGGTTTGTGTTAATAAAAAATCTGATTCGAACCCAAATCTTCTGATTCAGAGGCATCACCATTGAAGAGGGTTGAATGTGTACAGTGACACATGTCCTTTTATATAAGTGACCTGAGCTTTAGTGTCTTGAAGTCCGTTTACGAGTCTGCTGAGTGTTTTGCTCTACATTTGTTACTTCGCATTTAGGTTTTTTCACCTTTTTGTCTGTTTCCGGCCTCCTTATCCACGACATCCCAGACTCTCTCTCTCCGACACACTTTTTAAAGGGGACTTGACCATCCTCTCTCTCTCCCTGTATATTACAGAGGTGACTCGACCACAGAAATGGATTTTTTAACCACCCCTGATCATCTGATCGATTAACTGTGTACAAGCACATTGGATGCTGGAACCCTGTCCATATTCCAAAAACTGTAGGAGAAGAGGCGGCAGAGGTGGAATAAGAATAATGATCAAACTAAAGAATAGTGTGACGAAATCGCACTAATAAAATAGATGTTAATGTGTGTGTATTTGCTGCTTAGGCACTGAAAACTGTATTATTTTGGTACGATAATAGAACAAAATACCAGCTTCACCACTACTGTTCTTACATCCTTATACATCAGTGCTTTTAAATATTGTGTAACCACCCAGTTAAAGCAGTAGTAGCGATTGCTTTTAAGCATGTATTATGTCTTTGATACTACTTTTAACATCTATTTCGACTATCCCATCAATTCCATATCTGAAATCACACCATCTAAGGTGAGTGTGATGAATTATGCATGCGGCGCTTGATGCTAAGACGCTCTCATAATTCAAGTGCAAAACTAAAGTAGTGGACTTAAAAGCAGGCCGATGGACTGTATTTGGACTAAATGGGATATCGTATTGGAGTATAAATACTAAAATAAGTACTTAAATAGTATTTGCATGGAATGGTTTAATGGTTTTATCCCATTCCTCCCCCCTTTTTTATCTTTTTGAATTCCTGAGCTCACCTGAAGTCATTAAGTACATGTTCTCATTAAGGGCTTATTTCGGGCCGAAAGAAAGCACAAATGAGCAGATGTGTGTGTGCGTGTTTGTGTGTGTGCGTGTGTGCGCGTGTGTGTGTGTGTGTTTGTGTGTGTGTGTTTTAAAGACGGCAGCCCCTCTCCCGCCCCTCCGCTTAGTGGTGTCCTGGCCCTTCATTAGGCACCGTGCAAATACGCAGCGACAAGCTTGTATGTGCGCAATTTCAAAAAGCATCAATAATTCAGAAGGGAAGCAGAACCACAATACACAGTCACAGCGAGAGAGAGAGAGAAACAAGAGACAGAGAGAGAAATAGAGAGCGATGGAAAGAGAAAGGAGAGAGAGAGAGATTGAAAGAGAGAAACAAGAGATAGGGAGAGAGATGGAGAGACAGAGATAGAGGAAGAGAGACAGAGGGAGAAATAGAGAGAGAGATGGACAGAGAGAAAGGAGATAGGGAGAGAGATGGAGGGAGAGAGATTGAAAGAGCAAAAGAAGAGATAGGGAGAGAGATGGAGATATAGATAGAGAGAGATGGAAAGAGAAAGAAAGAGAATGAGAGAAATAAAGAGAGAGAAATGGAAAGAGAGAAAGAAGAGACGGGGAGATAGGGAGAGAGATGGAGAGACAGAAAGAGAGAAGGAGACAGAGAGAGATGGAAAGAGAGAAAGAAAAGATAGGGAGAGAGAGGGAGATATAGATAGAGAGAGATGGAAAGAGAAAGAAAGCGAAATACAGAGCGAGAGATTAACAGAGAGAAAGAAGAGATAGGGAGAGAGATGGATAGATAGAGAGAGATGGAAAGAGAAAGAAATAGAAAGAGAAAGAAATAGAGAGAGATGGATGGATAGAGAGAGAGAAAGACAGAGAAAGACAGGGCAAGATGGAAATAGAGAGAGACAGAGAGAGAGGTGGAAATAGACAGATAGGGATGGAAGGAGACAGAGAGAGAATTTGAGTGTGTGTGTGTGTGAGAGAGAGAGAGAGAGAGAGAGAGAGACATGCAAAGAGATAAATGGGGAGAAAAGAGAGAGAGTGAGAGAGATAGAGAGGAACAGAAATAGAGAGAGACAGGGAAAGAGAGAGAATAGAGAGAGAATGAGAAATAGACAGAGAAATAGAGAGATACAGAGAAATAGAGAGAGAAATACAGAGGGAGAGATGGAAATAGAAAGAGCGGTAGAGAGAGAGAGACTCACAGACACAGCTCTCTGCTCTGTATTTAGCCAGAGCCTCAGGGGCACGGGGGCTAGAGGAGGGAGGGCGGTGGGGTAAATGGAGAGAAAACACTCGTTATTTGGGAGGATGGGAAGATTTCAGAGTCTCATCCCATGGAGAAATAAAAGATGTCTCCAAAGAGTCAGCGTAGATACTCCCAAAAACCCAGAGGGTGAAAAAATAAAAATCCTCCAAGACCGCCACTGACTGATGAAGCATTGATGGCTTGTTCAAGAAATAATCTGGATCATTTAGACGGATTATGTCTCACTCGTTTTTTTTCTTCTGCAGGCATGTTGTTTTTATGCCAGATTAGAAGAGATTGACTTTAGTCCTGTCCAGACTCAGTTAAGTCTGCTTGCAGGGCCTCTCGGTGACCAAAAAAGCTGCCCAACTTGAAACGAGAGGAACACAAACGAGGCTAGAAAAGCATAACAGTCTTTAGCTGGCAGTCACCCTTCCATGACAACAGATAAAAACACAACTACGCTGTTCAATCTCTGCACTGCGTGAATCACCAGCACCATCTAGTGACTTGTTTCGAGACTGCACCTTCTGGAGATGCCCCTTATTCATACACCGTATAGACAAAAGTGTTGGGACACTTGTTTTCCAAGCTTTGGGCCTCTTACTTCCAGTGAGAGACAAACCTAATGCTTCAACATGCCAAGACATTTCAGACAACACCATGCTTCCAACTTTGTGGACCCAGTTTGGTGAAGAACCTTTTCTATTCCAGCATGACTGTGTCTCAGT
>JBBJLS010046183.1:0-13647 GCA_037577275.1 Bryconaethiops microstoma
AAGAAACCCACTGCTGATATAAACAGATTCAAACAATTTTCATAGGTGCCTAAGACTTTTGCACAGTACTGTATATGCATTATATGTGAAAATGCATTATATGTGTGCATATATAAATCCAAAAGTATAAACTATCCAAAACTATAACATACAAAATATGAAAAATAGAAAAAAAAATACTATCAATACTGAGGTCAAAGCCCTTTTCCTCTAAAATAGAACATGTACAGTTGTTTTGTAGAAACAGCATATCCTTTCTCGTCCCTGGTGTCTCACAGAGACTCTCAGAAGCAATGTTTTGAAAGCATGTTGTCGTCCTCCATATCCATATTACAGATGCCACTGTAGACTGCGCCACTTGAAGCTGCCCCCACCGACCAGTTTCAGTCAAGCTTAGGCCATGATTAATAATTTCGTCTACAACTGGCATGGTTATTTCAATAAACTCTATTCTGTCTCCTGGTACCCCTCTCCTGCTACTGCTACCCCTACCCCTACCACTGCCTCTTACTCATCCTCTGTGTGGTCCTCTTCCCCCTTCGCCGTACAATATATTTGGACACTACATCCACTCACAAAGCATTTTTCTTGTACCTGCATGACACCAGGTAAAACCTGGGCGTCATACAGCCTATAAAATAAGTACTGAACACGTCACCAATTTTCTAATTAAATGTATTTCTAAAGGTGCTACTGACATGGAATTCTCACCAGATGTTGATAACAACCCCTCCAATCCACACATGCAAAGAAATCAAACCATAGATCTTCATGAATTAAGTTACGTGTAATAAAATGGAATGACACAGGGAAAAAAAGTATTGAACACATGAAGAACAGAAGATGCAAATAGGGATGGAAAGTCATGAAACCATCTGAAATCTATCAGTAATTAGAAAGCAATCCTGCCACTGCAAATTAATATTAGCTGGTTCAGTCCCAAGTGATGGCCTATAAAAAGGAGTCTCATTACCAAGGTGTCACACAAGAAACATCTCATAGTGGATAAAACCAAAGAGCTCTCTCAAGACCTTCACAACCTTATTGTTGCAAAACATACTGATAGCATTGACTACAGAAGAATTTCTAAACTTTTAGGGACATAAAACGGAAGTAAAAAGAACATCATTTCACCATAAACCGGCCACGACCACGTGCTCCCCGCTAGATTTCAGACAGAGGAGTGAAATGATTTATCAGAAGAGTCCAAGAGCCAAGGACCGCTTGTGGAGAGCTTCAGAAAGACCTGGAATTAGTAGGTATAATTGATTAAAAGAAAACAGTAAGTACTGCACTCAAGTGAGGAGTAATGAATGAAAATGAAAACACAATGAAAAATCATCTTTTTTAGTGACATCTGTATAAACAATGCTGAAGTCTATAAGTTGTCACGCCTGTGCCACCTGTGCACTGCCTTCACTGGTCTTCTGAGTCTCGTCAAGCCCCCTGTCCACACATGCAGGTTTGTTTATGTTTGGGCGTGGTGCCTAGCAATCCATGCCTCCATCCTCACTCCTGATTGGGGTTGCTAGGTGCCCAATAGTTGTATCAGCTGTGTGCTCTTTAGTTCTAATTAGTTTGAGTTAACGCCTTGTTAGTTTATATTGTTTGTGTGTTTCTACTGGTTCTCGTATTTCTCTCCCTAGTGTCCCCTCTGTATAAAAGCCAGCCGGTCCAGCAGTCTAGCATTCTGTTGCCATCCTACTACACTCTGTCTCTATGAAAACCTTGAGGATTCTTAGCCTCCCCCATACTGGCTTTCGTTTCTCCCTCTCAAGACAACTCTCCTAAGTGAACTGGAAATGCTCCAGCTCTCAACACTGAGAGCATAATAAGAGGCTCCAGCATTAACTTCTCTCACAGTAAGCTGTGATATCGCTCTCCCTCTCTCTCCCTTGGTATTCAGATGTATCCAGCGAGGCTAACACATCTTTTGGTTGGAATCTGGCTTAAGAACTGCATTAGGAGTGAAGTGAATGAAGTTTCTGGTGTGAGAATTGCATCAAAGCGTTTGAGAAAAAGTGTAATTAACTTAAAAAAAAAAAAATAGTATTGACAAAAACAGCATGATATAAACCTTTAATACTCAGCATACCAAATTAGAATGAATAGATCATTCTTTACTGAATGTTCATAAACAGGGGTTGACAATTTTTTTGCTCTAGTACTCTAATGAGTACCTACATGAATGATTTGAAAACTCTGAGAAACACTCAAGATATCTCCACGCAGGAAACTTCTGGTGCGGGAATGCTGGACGGGATCTGCATCTACACGGTTGCTTTGTGTTCTCTCGACAGTATAAAAAATTTATAGCTATATTTTATATGGAAATTTAGCTGAATTTAAGTTAATATTTATGTTACACTATTAGTACATTTTATTTAATAATTTAACACTGAAATGCATGAAAGGTTATATATTGTCATGAAAAAAGCACCTCACTATCCATGTCATCCTCTTTGCCAGCTTCATGTTTATCAAAAACCAGATGGCTAAAATGTTTAGTGTCACGTGATGGAGAGAGACAGGAACGTACCATGCCAGTAGTCGTGTTCGTGTCGCGTGAAGGATGAGCCCAAGCGCGGAAAGAAGCGAGAGGACTGGATAGTTCACGCAGTTTGCTCTGTAAACTCTCTTCAACAGAGTTAAGATTCCCACCGGAACCCGCGTTCACAAACATGCACAGAGAAGGATAATGAGTACTCACGGTAAGTAGATTCACCATCGGTTGGACCGGGCTGGAGAGTCAATGACTGAGCGAAGAGGAACTACTCACATCCTGTTTATATATCCTGTGACGTGCTCATTTCCAGTGCCCCGTGCGCGTCACGTGCCCAGTGCATGTGACATTTAGCCCCCATATAGTACACACTTTTAAATATTTTAAAAAGTAATTATTATTTTTCTTTTTAAGGATTTCCTTCTCTGAGTGGTGGTAATTAGAGATCCAGCATGAAGTTACTCATGTTAGGTACGCTTTTGCACTGTGAAGACTGAAAACTGCCCTGCATTTTACTGTTTATCCCGCGCATGCGTACTTGCATACCACTTATGTCAACCCCTGTTCATAAAGCGAAATGACAGCTACATAAGTCATTTATTACATCTGACAACCAGTATATGAAAGCTTACTCCAACAAGCATACTCCATTATCAAACTGGCTAAGGTGAAATTACACCAAAATAAACAAAAGCAGCCTCATCTGATGTTTGGAAAATTCCATATATACTGTATATATTTTTTGTCTTCTTCATATATGTTTGTACTCACACAATTGGTCAGCAGTAGGTCGGTTGGTGGTGGAAATTTCCATTTCTGGCAAGGCTGTGCTCCGAGCTGAAGGAGAAACAGGCATGAAAAACATGGTGTAAGCTGGAATGTGAAATATATGATGTGATCAACATAGTTCAAAGAAATTAAAGTTGGCACCTTTTACTGATGTTCATGCCAGATAGAAAACTTAAGTATCAGCTGATATCCCCTTTAAGGACTACTATGCTTTAAAATAAGCATTTTTATAACTGACAGATCTTACTTAAGATCAGCATTTGAACATAGATCATGCTCAACCTACTTACTCTACTATACACACAGCTAACACTCTTGTTTGTATGAAGCGCTGATGCCTTTAAAGTTGAGAAGCTATGTCTTGAATATAACTTACTTGGAACCTTTAGCTTTCGAATTTCAGTAACGAACAATCCAGATATGCTGTTTGTTGCCTTGCAGATGAGGGTTCCTGACGTGGCATCTGCAGGTGGCGTGATGACCACCTCATCTCCAGAGCCGGCAATTGAATCTCCATCAACAACCCAGGTGTACCTACAGAAAGGCTTACAAGTTGCTGTGCACAGGAACCGCTGAGTCTCACCTGGAGTGAGAGTCTGTGGACCACTAATTGAGACATTTACTGGACCCTCTGAAAAGAAACAAAAACTGAGCAGAATATAAAACATTGAACACATTTACTGAACGGCACTAATAACTAAGAGGTACACTGTCGATGCTTTAATGACCATAATGACACCATACCCAAAATGTGCAGAGTTTTCCTGACTGTGGAGGACCTTCCTGTTGCAGAATTCTTGGCTGTGCAGGTCACGGTTTTGGAGCTCTCCCACTTACTCATAGTAAATGCTAGCTCATTGTGCTCAGTGCTCCATTCACCAATGCTGATTACGTAACTGCATTCAGGTAAGCACTGAGCAGAGCACACAAATCTACAGGGCACACCCACTGTGACTGCATCAGGACCAAGAATGGCAACACTCACTGGTCCATCTGAAATATAAAACAGAACTCAGTCATAATTGTAACCATTTGAAGAGGTGTTCAGGAGAAGATTAAACATTGTTTGAATCTCTGTTTTTAATTCCATTTGTAGAGTGTCATCACGTATGTAACAGGGCTGTGTTAAAACATTTGGCTCCTACTGATTTCTTCTATTTTTGTTACATGTTTTCTGACAAAATTAATAGAAGGCAAAGACAACTTGAAAAAACATAATACTGCTTTGAAACAATTTCATTCATTAAAGAAAATGAATCTACCACAAACCAGCTGGCCCTGTGCTCTGAAAATTGCTCAATTTACCAAATTCTGATGATTATTGGAATCAGTTACATTTTACAAACCAAGACCTGACTACTGTCAGCCCTGGTTGAATCTAAATATCACTTATAATTGAAATTTTCTAGAAATGTAAAGACAGATAAAGGATGTCAAAAGGCAGCAGGTGGTAATCAGGGGTCAGCATGGGTGCTCAGCTTGTTCGGCCACCCTTCTATTTTAGCCAGCAAATTTTTCAGCAATTTGTCCTACATTACCTCTTAAGGGGGGCTGTACCTTTGCATATGAAATGAGCCTTGGGCTCCCATGTACTATACAGTTGTAAAAAAAAACAAAAAAAAACATCAAAACACACTGACATCAAATTCAATAACTGGTTGTTTACTTGCTGCCCAATATGTCCCACCCTTTGATAGGTTTCACTGTAATGAGACAACATTATACACTTTACTGGTCACTGATTTTAATGTTGTGGTTGATATTTGTATGTATGTAAAGGGTTTCAAAGAATTACAGTAAAAGCCATTACCTCCAAATGGAGAAAACCACAGTGAATCTTCCCATAAGTGGCCTGCCTACCAAAAATTCCTAAGAGAATACAGCGCTGACCAATCCAGTAAATCACATGAGCTCAGACAAACATCTAAAGAACTGCATGACTCACCTCAGGTAAGATCAGGCAATATTTCATCATTACGAAGAAAATAAGGAAAAGTGTGCAAAAATTGTATCCTAATAAGCTAAAAGATTGCTAACCAAGAGAAATTTTACAGCTCACTTCACACTTGGAAGACAAGGTTCCCATTATGTCTAGTGTAAATCTACCAGAGCAATCTAGAATATCAAACCAACAATAAGACATGGTGTTGGTAATGTGATGGTTAGGTTAAGATTTGCTGCTTTAGAACCTGGCAACTTGACATAATTGGCAGAACTTGAATTCTGCTCTCTACCAGTCCTAGAGAAAATTGTCTATCCATGATCTGAAGCTCAAGCATAGCAGTGCAAAACACAAGAGAAGTCCACCTCTGAGTGGCTCAAAGGGGACAAAATAAATGGTCACAGCTGCTAAAAACATTTTTGGGCGATCTGGAGCCAACCATCTACAGTTAGATAGACTCACCCACCACCAAACAAATCAGGACCCAGTGCAATCTGCATGTCCTCTCCAATCTGTGCAAGAGAACAGGGGAAAAATGCACCTCTGGTGCTCCCAGACAGCTCTAGTGCTCCTGGGTACCATTGACTACTTTGACTATTCTGCATATGTCACCTCAGTCAAATACAAAAATTTCCATACCGTGATCTAGTGAAAAAGCAATCACTATTTTAAGAATTTTCCCTTTGTAAAGACTTCACCATTGTGACAAGGTTCTGCAGCCATGAAGCAAGCTGCTAAAGAATGAGTGTTTCTGTTCATATTTATTCATTTCATAAAATGTCAAATTTACTTTTCTTCACACACGGGTAACAGTTTTGTACCTGTGTAAGTGTGTAAGAGAGAAGAATCATCTGTTATACTAGAAAGCTATCAAATTCTGTTTACATGCCTTAGCAATACGTTTATGGCATTTAGCAGAAGCTCTTATTCAGAGCGATGTACATCATGCTTAAGTAGTCCACATCTGTTCTTCATACCTGTAAAGCTATACTTAAATGAACATCCGCTTTTAACCAAGTTAAATTACATGCCTTAACAAACACTGTCAAAATGTTTTTTTTTTAATTTATTTTTTATATAGGAAAAGATGTATAAGAGACAAGCAAGAGGACTGGTTAGTCACCAAGGTCAGTCTAAATAGGTGGGTCTTCCGAGGAGGTGAATTTGAATTCTTGGCCTTGAAGGCAAGTGTTGAGGTTTTGAAAAATAAAACGCCATCTACTTGAGAGAAGCAAATCTGTACCCCCTCCTCTGTAGTGCCTGGAGAGTGAGAGAAGGACATGGCAGAGTAGAGAGCAACCGGAGTTCTCCAGTGTGATCCACGTCTCTGTGAGGGCCAGGAAGTGGAATGAGTGGAGAGATGCCAGTCCAGCAATAGTCAGACGGAGTGTTTCTCCTCAGATACTTGTGGGTGAGTGTAAGCCACTCCCATTAAATACCTTTGGCCTCTTTAACACCAGGTGAGAATTATCTAGCTGTTTGCAATGAGGCTAATGAAGCAAACGAAGCTAACCCCACCAGGGATAATGGCAGCCACCGAACAAACAAAAACCAAAACAAAGCAGTAATCTAGAACAAAGTAAGTCTAAGTGGACAGCAAAAATAGCAGTACAACAGTTATGCAACAGAAGAAATTCAAGCTAGGAAAATGTACAGCATGTCTGAATTATGAAATGAATAAAATCATACAAATCCACTATGACTGCACATTTATGCGCTCCTATGTTGCTAGCATGGTGAGCGGATTTTTAACTTTGTATATTGGAAATCTGCACCAATTATACAAGACTCACAGAAAGAGTCTTCTATAATTTACGTTTTGCATTTGAGTTTTTAAATAAACATTCTATATTCCTTTTCTTCTCCTAATTTTCTTCATATTATTATTATTGTTTCATTCATAATTCGTAGTAAGGGTTTCTATATTCTATAAACACTTGTGTGACAAATGGCTTGCAGTTCATGCTTGTCAGGCATAGTATTGTTTTCTTTGCGTATTTGTGACTGATTAAAAATCACTTCTGTACGTTGTTTAAATTGCTAGTCAGTCAACTTAAATGTCAGTTTCTAAAAGTATTAGTAATACTTAAATAATGTCACGCAGCATATGATTATAATTTAAGGAAGAATATACAGGTTTATTGTTATTAATATTGTCATTAATTAATATTTAGATTGAAAATACTGAAACAAAAAATCAGAATCATCTGTTTAATATTGTCACATAGGGTGTGTATCAGTGTGGGAAGGAGGCGCAGGCATAGATTTCCATTTCTCAGACTTTTACTTTATTTTCAAAAACCAAACACAAGAACGGCTCGAGGGTCAAAACTCTACTAAAGTAAAACACAAAGAACAGGTTCACATCGAGGGGATAGGAGAGGGTAATGTGAGGGTAGCGCAAGTATCACAAATATCAGGGAGCACGTGGCTTGGTAGTAAATTTTACCCACGATAATGAGCAACCTTTAACTCAATTATCATCTAATGATTCAATCCCACAATCAAATATAGGCCTAATAAGCCATCCAGTGAAGTAACATCATGAAAAAATTTCATTGCTAGAGAGTATACTCTGTTTCAAGGCATACACAAACATTCACAGCTAGTAATTTAATGCCTCTAATTCACTTGAAATGCATGAAACCAGTGGAAACCCAGACAGAGAATATGCAATCTCCACACAAAGAACTACAAACTGTGCCACTCCTTTGTAAATGAATCTGAACAATACTCACATTGTTGTTTTTCACTGGTATGGTCTTTTTCAGCCACATCTATGCCACAAGCTGATAATGAAACAAACACACAAAGTAGCTTAACTGTAGTACTAAACTGTAGCATTATGGTACACATGAGGATTGTTAACTGTCTAGTTGGAATAATTGTTTCCTTTCAGACATATATGAAACTTATTTTATAAAGTAAATCCCTTCAAGGACAATTTAAAAACAAACGCACACAAATATTTGTAAATAAGTATGCATACCTGTAAAATGGAGAAGGTGAAGAAGCAGACAAAGTGAAATGTGTATGGAGTCCATGGTTAAAAAACAAATAGCAAATGTGAAATGCAGGAGAAAGCAAAGCTTCTGTACACACTGACAAGGGTACAGAGCAAACATGCCTTATCAGAGAAACTAATGAACAAGTCATTCTCTTCCATTAATCTACTTTTTTTTCTACTCTGCTGACTTCCTGTCTCCTGTAGTCTGAGTATTTACAACTTGGACGCCAGAACCATTATAATCATTATTAGACTTTTCAAATCATTAGCTTCATCCCCCCACCCCCGAGATGTAGACGGATTTGTCCCCCCCACCTTAAAAATGCTTCTAGCACTCCTGAATTTGTAGGTAAAGTTGTAGGTAAAGTTTGGAGAAACCTTTGAAAGTAATGTATAGGACTGTAAATGATTCCAATGAATGACTGAGAAAACTGTATAACACTGGAAATAACTTAACATCCAGAAAACCAAAGAATTACTGTAAACAGATTTTACATTATTAACACTTCACATTTCACATGTAGTTTTGTGTTAATACTTCACATATAAGAAACTTACATTCCTTGTGTATTTGAATAAATATTAGAGTCTCCCGTTTAATTCACACTACTATACACTACTAAAAATCTGAAACACCACAATGTAGGTTGTGACTGAAACCTTAAATCACTCAACTCACAAATTAAATCTTTTAGCAAGAAATCCACTTGCATTTACTAGTGTTGAGCGCACATTCGTTACTAATCACTCTTCAGATCTGCACATTGAGGTGTGGTGTTTGAGGTCATAGTAATATATTATATGTGCTATTTAGGTGTGGCCTGAGAGAGTTATATATATATGTCATTCACAGAAATACATTTACATGTGCTTTGTTCTGGGGCTGTTTTTATTAATTTTTTATCTAAATGGTTCTGGATCATCAAATCCACTTTTTCTGTCAAAAGATTTTGAAACCTGTCAGACTATGAAACCTTTTTAATCTGGAGAAAGCTGATTCAGAGAATGAATCTAGAATTTTCTGTGCGTTAGTACACTTATATGTTGCCATCTGCTGGACAACTTATATTATAGCAATTTTTGATAATGAAAAAGAGATATTAGTGAAAATACTTTCAAGAAGCCCAGTCCAGGGAACAAATGGAGTAATGGAGCTGTACTTACCTTTAGCCATTAACTCCTTCTCCTCTCCAATCAATAGACTCACCCTCCTACAGTGGTGCTTGAAAGTTTGTGAATACTTTAGAATGATCTACATTACTGCATAAATATGACAAGTGTTTCCCTTTCTCCAGCATTTTCCTTTCTCCTAACAACACTTTTCATTCAAACCAAAAAGTTCTATTTTGGTGTCATCCGTCTACAAGACATTCTTCCAATAGTCTTCTGACTTGTCCATGTGACCTTTAGCAAATTGCAGACGAGCAGCAATGGTCTTTTTGGAGAGCAGAAACGCTACCATGAACACCATTGATGTTCAGTGTTCTCCTGATGGCGCTCTCAGTACTTTACAGACAGGGGCAGAACGTCCAGGTATGTGCATACCAAACCCCCTCCCCCTGGCCCCCGGAACAACGGCTGAGACACAGACCTCTGCGCACCAAACCTGTCCCCCACCCCCACCAGAACCACGGCAGAGTTGGTGAAGAAAGTCCAGGGCTGTTTTTTTTGTCCCAGTCCGCCCCGTCTACAGAAGAGTATATATTTGGTGGAGATTTTAATATGGTGATGGATGATTGGAGTCGTGGTGCAGAGGTGCGCGAGCTGCTGAGAACTTGTGATACTGCCTGCAAATCAGATGACAAGGCTGTCCTGAGAACAGCAAGGGCCAACCTGTCCAGGGCCATCAGAGCTGCAAACCATACACACACCCAGAAAATCCAGTCACTTCAAGGACACTGGAGATGTTCGCCACATGTGGCAGGACATCCAGGCCATCACCAACTATGGGGCATCTCCACCTGCCTGTGATAGTGAGGCCTCCCTTCTACGCACAGTTTGAAGCCCAACGACCAGGTGCTTTGTCTGACCATGGCTGATGTGAGGACGACCTTGCTCAGTGTCAAACTGCATAAAGCTGCTGGACCGGACAACAGTCCTGGTTTTGCTCAGAGGATGCACAGATCAGCTAGCAGATGTTCTCGCAGACATCTTCAACATCTCTCTAAACACCACTGTCGTTCCAACATGCTTCAAAACCACCACCTTCATCCCTGAACCAATGAAGTCGTCAGTGACCTGCCTCAATGACTATTGTCCCATAGCACTCACCCATCATGAAGTGCTTCGAGAGGCTCATCATGAGGCACATCAAGTCACCACTGCCCCCCTCACTGGACCCCCTGCAGTTTGCATACTGTCCTAACCGCTCTATGGATGATGCCATCACCACCACCCTTCATCAGGCCCTTACCCACCTGGACAAAAAGACATGTGAGAATGCTGTTTATAGACTTCAGTTCAGCATACAATACCATCATGCCTCAGCATGTGACGGAGAAGCTGAGACTGTTGGGCCTAAATACCTCCCTCTGCAACTGGATCCTGGACTATCTGACTAGGAGACCTCAGTCAGGATTGGGAGCACCACCCGCACCACCACGCTGAACACAGGGGCACCCCAGGGTTGTGTGCTCAACCCGCTGCTTTTCACACTGCTGATCATCAGGTTTGCTGATGATCTAATTGTGATGGGTTTGATCAGCAAGAACGATGAGGCAGCATACAGAGAGGAGGTGTGACGACTAACAGAGTGGTGCAAAGCCAACAACCTCTTCCTGAATATGGATAAAACAAAAGAGATGATTGTTGACTTCAGAAGGGCGCAATGTGATCAATCTCTGCTGAGCATTGGCGGATTCTTAGTGGAGATCATCAAGCGCACCAAGTTCCTTGGTGTTCACATCACGGAGAACTTCAAGTGGACCCTCAACACCAGTGCCATGAACAAGAAAGCAGCGACTCTACTTCCTGCGGAGACTAAGGAAAGCGCACTTTCCACCCCTAATCCTCACCATGTTCTACAAGGGGACCACAGGCAGCTGCATCACAGCCTGGTATGGTAATTGTAAAATTTCGGATCATAAGACTCTTCACAGCATTGTCAAGTCAAGTTGTCAAGTAGAGCTTTACTGTCATCCCAGCCATATACATTTAGTACACAGTGAGAAAATTTATGCATGTGCATATATACGTACATACACATATACATACCCACATACATATATGTATACACATGCATATACACACAGACAAATGCACAGTGCCTTGCAAAAGTATTCACCCCCCTTGGCATTCTCTCTATTTTGTTACCTTACAACCAGGAATTTAAATGGATTTTCAATTTGATTTTAAGTGATGGACCTAGAAAACAAATTTCAGATTAATGAAGTTAAAAAAAACTTGTTTTAAAATATTCTCAAAAATGTTTAACTGAAAAGTGGTATGTGTATATCTTTTTACCCCCTTTGCTTTGAAGCCACAACCACTACTTTTAAAAGCCACTTAATTTTAAAAGCCACTTAAATAAGATCCACCTGTGAGCAATCTAAGTGTCAAATGATCTCAGTATATCTCAGTTCTGAAGCCCCCAGAGTCAACACCAGTGCAACAAAACTAAGTAAGGGCTACCATTAAGCAAGTGACAGCATGAAGACCGAGGAACTCTCCACACAGGTCAGAGACAAAGTTCAGAAGTACAGATCAGGGTTGGGTTATAAAAAAAACATTACAAACCCTGAACATCCCAAGGAGCACCATTAAATCCATTATTAGAAAATTAGAAAATGGAAAGATAAATGGCACTACAGCAAACCTGCCAAGAGAGGGTCGTCCACCAAAACTCACAGAGCGAGAAAGGAGGGCATTAATCAGAGCAGCAACCAAGAGGCCAAAGATAACCCTGATGGAGCCGGCGGCTCTACTGCAGAGATGGACAAAAGTAATGGGACGCCTGACCCCGCAAAAAACAGCCAATACGTACATCGTTCCCATTACTTTTGTCCATATTATATGGACAAAAGTATTGGGACGCCTGACCATTACACCAAAAGAGACTTTAATAATAGATTTTAAAATGGAGTTGGTCCCTCTTTGCAGCTGCTATAATGGTTCCACCCTCCATGCTGTGGACTACTATGAAACACAATGTACTTAAAATGTGCTTAACCTTATGTGACCTCCACAACCGTAAGCCTATCCTAGGTCGAAATCAATTGGACCAATGGGTACAGAGACTCAATATTCCCCACTATGGCTATTGAACTGAATGAATAAAACAAGAGGCTGTGAACAAAAATAAAACAATTCATTTATTGGTGTCTTCTTCTCAGTTAAGCAATGTGTAACACAATGCGATCAAAAAAACACTGCAGTGGGCTAAGGCCAAAATGCTAGTATGATTGTATGCCATATACATTATAAACAAGAAACCAAATTATTCAAATACACACAAAAAAGAAAACAATAATAATCACCCCCAACAAGGACACCCAACAAAAAAGGCGAGGAGGAGACAAAACAAAGGAGAAGAGACCCACAGGGGGGCAGCAAGACCTACCCTGCTAAACTACTAAATCCACCTCAGCTACATAACACTCAGGCAGCACGCACCCCATATCACTTAAATGCTGTAATAAGTTGATCATACACCACACTCATCCAAAGGGTCGCAATCACAATACACTGCACACCCACCAACTCGCCCGCCACACAAGCTCTAATGACCTAAGCTAAGAGAATAAGCCCTCTCAACCCTGGCAGACAAAGGTAAAGAAAGGAATAGGCCTCTCCAAATAAATATACATTAAAATAAAAATAACAAACCAACAAATAAACCAAAATGGAGGTGGTTTTACACACTTAAACTGTGACATAGTTGCATGTGTGGTTCTCCATAACATTGCTGTGATGAGGAGAACACTGCCCTACTACACCAGAGACAGACCCCGAAAGCAACCCTGACCCTCCTGTTGACGTGCAAGATAGACGAGCGATCCCTGCCTCTTCCCCCGTGTGCAGCACCTACATCTGCCTGCAGAAATCTCTCTTCATTATTTCTGTCCTCTCTCTCCTAATCTATCCTATCCTCTTTATCTCTTCCAAACTCTACTAATGCCAGTCCATCCTCTGTAGAATCCACTACCCATGACCTACTTTCAGCTCTCCACAACTTATTTAACCAACTCTGTCCCTTGTCTTCCAGAATGAAGCATATCTCTCCACCGGCTCCATTGCTGTCTGAGGTTCTGCGAAGTAACCGACGGGAACTGAGAACAGCTGAAAGAAGATGAAGGAAAACGCTTAAGAACAGTGACCTCATCTCTTACCATTCTCTCTTATCTAATTTCGCTAATGATGTAACTTCGGCTAAGTCTTCCTTCTTCAGAACCAAATTTGAAGAATCTG
>JBBJLS010046194.1:0-13647 GCA_037577275.1 Bryconaethiops microstoma
TTGTTTTTATGCCAGTTTTAATAAATTCAACAAGACCTGTTTTTCTTCAAACATTATTGCTGATGTATTGTTGTGTGGCGTTCCTTAGGTACCATTAGTAAAGTACAGTAAATATTGTATTCAGTACAGAAAGCAGGTACAAAATAAGACAAGTTTTTTTAATTTTTCAAATATCGTCAAATTATTGTTATCGGAAAAATGGCAAAAAATATCATGATATCAATTTTTGTCTATATTGAACACCACTACTGTGAGCTGTAAAAATGAAGAGCTGGATGAGTTTTGAGGGTCCAGAGAGGTTTTGGTAATGTGTTTATGGTAAAAGATTCAGGTTACTATTCACTTCTAACGCTGGTCTCAGATCTCCAGTGTGAAAAGCAAACATCCAGTAAACTTCAGACACGAAAACGTGTCTCAGCTGATCCTCTACATTTGCTGTAAGAAGGAAACCTGGGCAATTCTGATTCATAGCTGAGCTACGACTTCACCCACTTCCACTTTTGGTCTAATACTTTACAGTCAGAGTGAATAAAGGGATTTTCGATGAGCATCACGAGACCCGGTACCTTGTAATGTGACCCCGTTCCTAAAGCTTTAAAGGGCCCATAACATGAAAAACTGAATTAACACCTATACAGTATTAAACACTGTTAAAGTCTCAAAACAGTTCACTCTCCACTTCATGTAAACCATATGTGGAACCTTTATCAGTTCACTATTTCTGTAATGTCACAAAAACTAAAGCATTTACAAGCATCTGCCTATTCAGTTTGGCCTAACCCCTTCATACTAACGTTATAAGACATTTTTCAGTCTTTTAAACATGCCAATCAGAAACAGAGATGGTCTATATACGCTATAATGACAGAAGTATTGGGACACACCTGTTGTCAGGGTTTGAGTTAGGCCCCTTATTTCCAGTGAATGACACTCTTAATGCTTCAGCATACCAAGCTGTTTTGGACAACGCCATGATTCTGACTTTGTGGACACAGTCTGGGGAAGAACCTTTTCTATTCCAGCTGTGTCCCAGTGTACCAAACAAGCTCCATAAAGACATGGCTTGATGAGTTTTGTGTGGAAGAACTCGACTGGCCCACAGAGCCCTGAACTCAACCCCATCCAGCACCTTTGGGATGAACTGGAAAGGAGATTGTGAGTCAGGCCTTCTCGTCTAACTTCAGTACCTGACCTCATAAATATAAAAAAGCTCTGTCTCTGATTGGCTGCCCTGCTCCCTTATACTGACGTTATAAGGAGTGTATCAGTCTTTTAAATGAGGCACTGTTCAGGGCAGCCAATCAGAAACAGTGTACAGGGGGTCCTCGAGTTACGACACAGATCCGTTGCTACGACAGTGACGTAACCCGAATTTTGGTGTTAGTCGAAACACACCCTAGTCTAAGTCACTTACCGATCCTAACACAGCTGTAAAATCACAATGTAGAACATAAAAACACAACTAAGCCCCAGAAAAAGGAAAAGGACATGACAAAAAATGAGTGTAAAAACACAGTCCAGAATGGGCCGAAGAGCCCCCGTATTTACATATCTCATTCTTAAAGGTACAGTAACAAAAACAGCCTGTTTAATTCTAAGGGATAAAGAGAGTTCAGACTGTTTTTAGTACATAAGAAGTGGACTTCAGAAAATAAAAACTGCATAATTATAAACACACACACAACAAATGTGTTACACGGGCCCTTTAAGACTAAATGAAAACAGCAAATAACTTACTGTTACTGCAGAGGAGAGAGGATAAACATCTGTAACGACAGATTTAATAAACAGTGATAATGGTGTGTGGGGTTACCTTTAATGCCCAATAATAACGTATGTTTTTGTTGTTTTAGGAAGTACTGTGGTATCAAAAATTAGAAATAACTTCACTGAGGTCTTAATTTAGCCTACTGCAAATAGACCTGCAGCGCAGGGGCAGGTTTCAAGCATGCAGCGCAGTTTCTGCATTTCATCCCTTCGCCGATCTCTTGCACATGACCTGCTCGCTCCAGACATTTGCTTCCAAACGCATAGGGCCTGCAGCGAGAGCTGTACCAACAAAGCGCTCATTCTGGCTCCTGACGTGTTATTAAGCATTAAGTACCACGAGGTCAGCAGAAACTGGCAACCTTTTCCCAGCTCCACGTTTTCAAGCACAGTTATGATACATTTGCACTTTCCTGTTGTTTAGTATTTCATTTTAAGCCAAAAAGCACAGAGCCTAACAGAGTGAGAGGAGCCCAGTTCTATACATGACTCAGTACCAACAAAGGGGAACTCCACCAATTTTCCAAAATTTCCCTATAATTAAGTGGTTAAGATTTAAACAGAGTTCGGATTGAAGTCAGTCTTGTCTTGTTCACATCGGCGGTGAATGGAACCAGACGTCAGCTCTAAAATCTCCTTCACCAAAAGTTATTCCACAAAATGGTTATGGTTGCACCGCCTAACGCATGAGACGTTGTTCTACCAGAGTTCTGAGAAACGTTTGGTCCTACAACTAAACCCATTCATGGTGGAGGGATACATGCAAAATAGTCCAGTTAGATTCACTATTTTATAATCATGAACATCCATATAAACACGCACTGGGGTTTCATAGAGAACAAAATATGTTGCAGACCCCTGGTTCCATTCATTCTACAATGCAATTTCACATCAAACACACTCTGAGTGACTCTGTTTACATCTCAGGCACTGAATGATGAAGAAATTCTGAAAAGTTGAAAGAGTTCCCCAATTAAGTCGTTCTTTAAGACGTTTTTTCTGTTCCTGTGCTAAAGTATTTTCGCTTCTACTTGAATTGTAATTTCATTGTATTCAATAAGAATTTCATAGTAACTGTTGATTTAGTTCAGCATGACTTCAAGCAACTCTGCACTCCTTTCAGGTGCGATAGCACAGGCTTGCATGATATACACTCACACACACACACACACACACACACCAATGTGGTATTAACTGTTACCGCTGGAGATAACTGCCCTGCCCTTCCCGTATAGTCTGTTCTGAGTGAACTGTTACAGCTTCACCACTGGAATGTGGATCCTGAGCCAACTTTGTCTACTTTTTGATGAAAAGGGTTGCTGGATGAGCTTTGATCATATTCGCAACCTGAAACTCTATCAGAGGCATCAGAACCAACTGTTTGGAATCTGACAGCAGCCGAGAGCAGCTTATTTTATCTTATAATGGATACAAAGCTAGTAACGACATGATACAAGGACATTTTCATGTCTAAACTTGCTGGAGAGTGGACACTATTCCAGGCCTCTCAGTGCAATGCCCAGTTCTTCCCAGTGTAGGCCACTGCAAACACGCCCAGCAGGAGCAGCCACCAGACCCGGTCATGGGTCTTAGAAACTTTTCCAGCCATGCACCGAGCATCAAACGATTTCAAATGCAAGGCCTAACCTTCCCAGCAAACACTGCACCACTGTCCTGCAAATAGACCCAACTTAAGCAATGCCATCCTCACTGCATGCAAAAGAAGTGACCAGGCCTCAAGTTTCTGGGGAGCTGGTCCACATCTCTCCAAGTTATTCTCAGTCTGATCAACAACATGAGCAGTAAACACACCAAATCACTTTTACCTGTTGTCTCCTTTTGAGTTTGAGGGCGGTGGGTGAAGGATCGTCTGGTTTTCTTCCATCTCCACCACACATTTGGTGCTCAGCTCAATCTCTGCAAAGTAATGGATAAAAGTTTTGGGGTTTTTTTCCTTTAAAAAAAAAGTCCAGACAAGCCCAAAAGCCACGTTTTAAGTGTTCAAAAGAACATGCAAAATAACAATTAATTCAAAACCAAAATGATAAAGCATGAGAATCCTGAGTTGAATTTGGCATCTTCCCGGTCCACCTTAAAAGCAGCCGAAGGTCCACTGAAGTGCACTGGAGGTGCCAGAGCGTAAGTAATGCAGCTTTTAAGGTGGAACGGTAAATTCTCAAACGAGGGCTGCGAACGAGCCCAAACTTTAGTCAAACACACCGAAAATGTCCCTGAAAACCAGAATGGGTGTCTGACTCACCTCTTCGGTTCATCGGGCGGACTCGGACGGCAACTTTTACCTTAGTATCCGACATTTTTAACCCACTTTTGCCCTAGTTTTGCCGTCTCGTCCGACTATTGTACTGCACGGCTAAGCCAGTCCCGCAGCAGGAGATCCTCCGTGCAACTGTAAGCAGGCAAACGGGTGGAAAACCCCACCTGAGACGAAGCCCACCATACCCAAAAATGCGAAAACAATCAAAACAGACAAAAAGCGAAACAAATCAACCTCGCATTATGGCTAAAAAGAGCCGCAGCTCCACTCAGCATCCTGACCGCCATCTTCCGTTGGGAGCAGTTCTGCCTGGAGAGTAGAGAAGACAAAAAAAACCCTCTCCAGTCTTTCTTCGCAGACAGAACCCACCGATACTGCAAGAAGCGGCTTCAAAAAAGAGTGTCGAAAACCTTTTGCTGTCCCTACAAACCCGGGATACCTGCCGGCGAGAGGGGGAAACGAGAGCCGAGGTGAGAGAGGGGCTGGCGGGCGAGTCGGGCTGCACTCCCCCGGGCTGCGGTGGGGTCTCCAGCAGCTGGGCTAGTTCTGCCCAAACTCCTGACCACACTCAAAAATAAAAATGTCCAAGGTCATGACATCACCAAAATGTCCTGTTTGAGCTCCATGAACTTTAACAAGGCTCATTATACTCATTATACAAATCGGCAGGATATTTTCATACTACTTTCCATACTACTCAGATTCATACTTCTACTCATATTCATATATTCATATATATTCATGTATTTACAGATTTTCCAGAGGAAGATGTTTCTGCTCACAACAGTTTCATCAGAAATAAATCATCCATTTGTGGATATTTGCCCTGTTTCTCTTAAAACCCCTTTTAGGAGAAAAAAGGAGCTAAAGAGAAAAAATAATCAACCTAATCAGCTCTCATTAGCTTCTCAATTTTCTTCTCTTTAACAATCTTATGGATCTCAAAACTGTCTGACTTCGGTAGTTTTGGCAATTGAATTTGATCACTAAGACAAAATTCAGGCTCATTATAAGATGACCTTTTTTTTTCCTTTTGGATCTTATGTTTTATTCGAAGATCTGGGACAAATAAAGATCAGAGCAGTGAGAGAAAAGAAATTTAATTTTAAGATCTTAAATTGGTTTCAGGCTGAGATTAGAGGAAGCTCTTGCTAAGGAGCTGAATGTAAGAAGTGTGAGAAAATGGTCAAAGTGTCATATTGATGTTGAACTGAGCTCAGTTCTGTCTAGAAGCAGGCAAGACAAAGATATCTTACTTCGAAATTTCCATTTCCTCTGGAAATTAAAGCAAAAAAACAACTTATGAAGGTGTTCAGACACCATAAGTGGCAAGAATAGCTTGGCACATGTTCCACAATTCGCTGGAGCTGTGCTGAAGGGCTTCTTCATAAAGATATTCCCTCTGGTGGTGTTGAGACAATCCGCTGTCCATCAGGTCCACCCCCGTAGACATTCAGATAAATTAAAGTCTGGTGAGTGTGGAGACAACAGCATATAAACAGCATATAACATCATTTTCAAACTGCCCCTGCTGGAAGAGATGTTGAAGGATAAAGGTGGTCAGTTAGAATAACTTTAAAGGTACGCCAAGGGGGCAAGTGGGCCCAAACCATTCCTGCAAAATGCCAGTCAAAACAGCAACCTGACTCCCTCACTGCAGAGGTCAAGCATTCAGACCTGTTCACCGGGTGAACGCTGCGCATGCACTCGCCCACTTGTGGAGAACTTGGTGAAGGACGATTTATCTGACCAGATCAGTTCTTACACCACCACTGATGGTATTTAGTCTTTGCATAATGTATGTGTGGCAGAGTCCCAACATTATACCCAAAAATGTTCCTACTGATTTATGGAAACAAACAAACAAAAACTCCATATCTGTAATTTTTATTTCATTTTATTCAGATTGTGCATATACTGTACTTGAATTCTGCAGTACTGCAGTCTTACTTTTACTTCATTATTATGCTTTAATACTTACTAAGTAGAAACCTTATTTTAGGTTTATCCAAACAGGATGTTTTTCTTTGTGATAAATGGGTGGATGTAGCTAAACAAGCTCTCAATTAACTCCTGTTTTGTCAAATTAACCACCATCATCATTAGGAAGAGAAATCAGCCAATTAGATTCTGATTTGCAGTGGGTGGGACCAGTTTTGTGAGGGAGAACAGGACCCCAGTCCTCCTGGAGGTTCTAGATGCTTCACTGACTATGAATGAGAATAGCGGTCTAACTTGTGAGTGTGTGTCAGATGGTCTAACTTGTGAGTGTGTGTCAGATGGTCTAACTTGTGAGTGTGTGTCAGATGATGAACAGCAGCAGCTCTATGCCAGGACTCTTTACTGAAGGAGCCACTGTTGAAATGTTACACATTCAATTCAATTCAATTTTATTTATATAGAGCTTTTTATGGGGAGTCTTTAAGAGGAAAAAAACAAGAGAAGGCCGTCATGAACAAGATTATTGACAGATAGGCCTCTACAGCTAACAGAGTTGGAATCACTAAATGTCCATAGAGGTATATTTTGTTGAAGAGTAATAGTCTGTAGTCCATAAGCAACAGGATAAGGAGCAACAATTTCTGCTGGATCTTTAAGCAGCAGTTGCCCCTAATTGGGGTAGGGCACATATATGTACTTATGTCTGTTGCAAGCTCCACACACAACATGAAACCACTTTTGCACTCTTCAGACGTTCGTGTTTAATCTAAAATAGCAGAAAATAAAAACCTATTCATGTACAATACTGTTAGCTTAACACTAACACACTATTAGAAACCCATAGAGGCGATAGCAGCTTTTTTAAACATAGTTTTTGACTGTGATTTCTATGGCCTGAACTGAAGGCATAGCTCTGATAGTTACAATTTTCCAGTGATCTACAGTAAAACTGTAATCAATAATATTTGTGTTAAATTAGAGTACCTGTCTAAATTTATTATAATATTTGTATGGGAAGCCTCTAGAATATTGCTGCAATATTTCTCAAGATCCTTAGGACAAGGGACTGACATATTTTACTTCAGAAAAACAGGTTTTTAAATGGAAAAAAGACTCTTTTTAGAAGCATAAAGACATTTTTAATACCTAATTATATAATTACACTATAAATAAACAACATGTCAAGTTACAATCAAAAATTTAAGGTGGAACTTGCCTAGGAATCCAACTTCAGATTCATAAATCAAAAAATATGTATTTAGACAGATTTGCCACTTTTAGCAATGTGCTGTTCCTCTGTGGTGGTTGAGTAAATCTTCACAGTGTGGTCTCCACTGTCCAAGACAACAAGAGAGTTTAGCTCAGTTGCCACTAAACCCACTGGATGCACCAGACCATCCTTCACCAGTGGGAACAGTATGGGGGTCTCCTGCAGGTTCCCCAAGCTCCATATAATGCCTTGCCCTGTATCAGCCACAATCACATCCCCTCTTCTATCGAAGGTTACACAGGAGATGTCTAACTTAAGTGAGTTCATCAGGTTCAGGCTGAAACTGTCCACCTGTGTTAGGAACGAGAAGTCTTTGGTGAACAACTTCAGTCTTGTTGGAATGGTGTCTCCACTTGAGCTTCTTTTGATCTCCAGGTGCTCCAACACTGCAATACGTCCAGAAACTCTACAAGATGCCACGGCTCTTGGGCACTGAAGATCCCTCAGGACCACCACCTTAGTCACCACCACGTTGCTCCTAAAGTCCATTACCACCTGCCAAAGCGTGCCAGTCTGAGCATCTGTCACCAGAATGTGCCCACAATTGTCCACATCAACACCCCAAGGGAGCTCAAAAGGTCCAGTGATGGTTTCCAGAAAATAACCTCTGGAATTGAAGACCTTGACTGAACTGTCCCCTGCATCGGACACCACAATATGGCCACTAGGAGATACTCCAACACCAAGAGGATGGCACAGTTCTGAACGGCCATGGCCATAATGGGCAAAACTTCGCACATAGTGACCCTGAGCGTTGAAGATGGTGACCTTCTTATGACCCCCATGGACCACCACCAATCTCATTGATGGCCCCAGTGCAGCTACCCCAGTTGGGTTGATGATTGTACCCCAACCTCCGAAGGTAGCACAAAGACGCAAGAGGCCGGAAGTCAATCCCTCTGCCTTGCACTGACCTCCCATATGTAGGTGCTGAAGATCTGAGCAGGAGGTACCTGAACCAAAAACGTTTAATGGACATCTTGGAGGTGTTGCCGAATCAAGCAGGTCCTGAAGGTCAAGGAGGGCCTGGCAGTCGTAGGTACCACCAACATCACACATCTGCCTGCAGAAAGGGCACTCCAGCTGGTGCGAGATGGGATGTGCCAGGGCACAGACGCACCCTAGGCAGATCACATGACCACAGGGCAGATTCCTGGGCCTGCGTCCGTTCTGCTGTGAAGAGAACCTCTCAAAACACACCTTACACTCCAGATCAGAGAAGATCTCCGCCAAAACCTCTTCAGCCCCCCTTGCCCTTCCAGATCTCCTGGATTGAGAGGCCATGCCCTAGGATATGCTTCTCATTTTTGAGTGCTTGTCTTGGAGAAAGAGAGAAAACAGACAGCTTCACCATGTTTCCGACAGGCCGCCGGATCATGTGATTCTAGCTGCCACAATAAAGCATCTTTGCTGCCATCTAGAGGTAAAGAGATTAATTACTTCAAAAGCAGCACTACTATTTAAAGGGGAAATCCACTGATCTTTCTAAATTGCTGCATGATTCAGTGTTTGTAAATAGCTATTTGAAGTAGCAAAGCCATTCAGAGTAGATTTGGTGTGAAATAGTTCATTGTAGAGAAATGTGCAGATTTCTTTACAGTGGTGGTGAATGGAACCAGACGTCTCCGACACAAATACAGCCATTTAATTCACTATTGACCCCCCCAGGAAAGCTCCACACGTCTCTGAGTGTTAATATGGGTGTTGATGATGGTAAAATAGTGGTGAATCTAATCTAAATCCGTTTTCTTTTGGGACTATTTTGCCTCATGATGTCCTGCATGTATCCCTCCACCATCCCTTCTCAAAAGAAATGAGTAGCAGCTTGAAGGCAAAATTGTATATAACTATTTCTTAAATATCTCTATCTTTTTTAACTGGCATCACGCCGAACATTTAAACATTTTACCAATATGATCCAGATCATCTTTCATACAAAATCCAATGTTATGCTTTTTTTCTTGGAGTACGTCTGAAACACATTTAGCGTGTTATGTGACCACTTCAGAGGGGAACGTGCAGCATGGGTGTGTTTATTTTTAAATAGCACAGACACTGGACACTTGCTTGACGTGACCATCCGCCAACACAGCCCACAAGTCTGAGGTCATTCAAGGTGTCCAGCAAAGTGATATTCATACCATGCATGTTTTCCCATCAACAGCTCCATACAGCTGCTGCACCCAATCCCTGTTTGTTACAAATTACTTTTCTTAAAGGAGAGTAACACTATAAAGTGTGATATTTATAACATGACATTCAGACATGGCCCAATACATGCATATCAGCTTTTTACATCTTGGGGAAGCACACTTTTACACTACTCAGACATCCCTATTTAATCTAGAATCGCGAAACTAACTAACACGCGATCAGAATCCCAGAGGCGTTAGCAGGAATTAACAGCGGTTCTGTATTTTTTGTACTTCTTTTTTGACTATGATTTTGCTGTGAACTGAAGACAGAGCTCTGAGTCACAGTTTTCCACTGATCTATAATAAATTATAGTAATATTTTTATTCAGGCTCATACACAGTAATCTAAAATACTTGTGTGTGTAATTGTAGTAACTGTCTATTCCTAGAGATTATAATTCAGATGTGGCCCAGCACAAGCATATCAACTTTCATATCTTTGAATGCTCAGGGGACAGACATACTCCCTGGCCGCTTTATCGGAAACCCCTCCTGTGTAGCTACACCAGGCTGGTGTACAGACTGGAGCCCATCTGTGTGTTCGCTTCTCTAGACCTTCAACAATGGGCAGTATCTGATGACAGAATGGATATTTTAAGGTGGTGGACCATTCTCAGCCTATCAGTAACAGGGACATATGAAAAACATACAACGCTGTGGTTAATACACTTGGATCACTTCCCATGTCACTGCTGGTCTGAGAACCATCCAAATAACATGGACAACAGTCATCCTGTGGTCATTAACTGACCAGTGATGAATGGAGTAGAGGGGAGCTGATGAATTGTGCAGCAGAAGGTGGAGTACAGTCTGTAACTGTAGACCTCTATAGAGGAGCTGTAAGGTAGGTGTTTCTAATAATGTGGCCAGTGAGGGAAAGCATGAAGTGTTTCCAATAAAGTGGCCAGTGAGTGGAAGGACAAGGTAGTGTTTCCAGAATGATAGACATTGAGTGGAAGCATAAGGTTGGTCTTTTCAATAACGTGGCCATTGAGAGGAAGCACATGGTGTTTCCAAAAAAGTGTCCAGTGAGTGGAACCCTCTGTAAGATGAAGCTAAAATAAGTTGTAAATTAAATTATTATGAAATAAAAGTAAAACTCTTGATTACACATTGTCAGTCTCAGAAGAAATTTAATCTGAAATGCAGTGACACTCCAAAAAATTACATACATCATTACGCAATAACATACATATAACTTTGTGTAAATCCTTTATAAACACTGAAAAGTGTACATTGAAATGTGTAGTCTCTCTGTGTATGAAATGTATATTATATATATATTGCGTTCAAGCCCATGCCATGGTCCACTCTGATATATTAAATACTGGCTAGTGTTCGCTATACTAAACCACACCAGGGTTCAAAACTAGCCTCAAACAGGGTGGCAGAGCGGGACAGATATGTAGAAGCGGGTTATAAACAGGTTATTGAGGTTAAAAAGTGTGTTTTGCTCTCACCAAGGATGGCCACCCTGTTAAAACATAGCAAACAGGTGCAGGTTACACACACACACACACACACACACACAGCTGGCTGCCCTACCAGTACCAATCAGTGTAAGTGAACATGGGTGGGGGGAGAAAAGGCATTTTATAGGTTTCACAGCAGTTAACAAAAACAAACGAACAATATAAGAAAACGACGTGATGTTAACTGAAAGTTTTGGCAAATGGATGCAATTTAGCAGTTTTAAAAGTGGGGGCTCAGACCACACTGATCAAACAGCAGGATTGTCCTCAGACAGGACCTCCAAAGCAGCATCAGAGTCGGCCGGATAACTGAAAATGAGCGTCTGGCTAACATTCAAACTGAACTGTGTTTGGTGTTTGGATTTCTGGAGCTACGAGGCTGATGTAGCTAACAAGTTATGGAAGCTTTTACCCCACCAGTTAGTATCACTGGGTTGCCTTCAACCATATGTGGTGGTCCAGTGATCTCTAATAAACTCGTTTATGTGGTTTCTGACCCTGTATGACTCACTCAGCTGTTAATAATTACTGTTATTTTATAACTTGCACTGTAAAGACAAATATTATAAAGTATTGGCTGTCAGTAGTTCACAAATTCTGTGAACAAGAAGTTAATATATGATGAATAATATACAGTAATTATGAATTTACATTCATTTTTTTATTTTATCTCTTATGAATTCCAGATGGTCATTTAATCCAAAATGCATGCTTGATGTATGACAGGAATTAGAATCGTTGTATATATTTATCGGTAAGCTATTTAATTTGACAGTAATAAAAATATTGATTCTAAACTTGTGAACGGTAGTGTACATTACACTAGCTGTTTTTAAAGGGCCCATATCAGAGAAAACTGAAATCTCTCTAAATGTAAAATAATGCATAATAATAATAATAATCACAATAATGCTACATGTAAACGTGGCGTTCACTCTCCAGGCCATGCAATCCATGTATGTCCAACTGCAAAAACAGTTAATCTGAATTTGTTTTTGTGATGTCATAAAAACAAAAAATGAAACAAAAAAAACCCTATGCATTTACATATATTAGCCTAATCAGTGAAGAACGGTTTAGTCCTGCCCACTCACATTGAAGTTATAAGGAGTGTTTCAACCCACTTTTTTAAATAGTTTAGCCAAACAGTTTAGCTAATCAGAATGGAGCTCATTTGCATAAATCAGTTTTAAAGGCACAGTAACAGATAGCCTGTTTTAATTGTGAGGTGCTGGAAGAAATAAATGCATGGAACCACAAGTGAACCTCATTAAAAATTAGAATATATGGGGCCTTTAAAGAAAAAATATGTTGTTGTTGTTGCTATATTAGCTATATTATGCCATATTAGCTATATTGCTATATTAGCCTTGTAGCCCTGTAAGTCTAGCCCGCCCATTCTAAAGGGGGAGGTCAGGTCTGGTCTTACTGGACAGATCTCAGTTTGAGCTCAAGTTATCCAACTAACTGGGAAATCCTGCTTTGGGACACTTCTGAAACCACAAGGACACACAAGTTGTCATGCTTTAACAAGAAAAGAGAGCAGTACAGTAATGTAACACACACACACACACACACTTTTGCAGGCACATTCTTGTGTTAAAAAAGATTTAAACTAAATGCTTGTCTTGAAGTTTTGACCAGGTCTGTTTTAGAGAGCAGGACTCCTCACTAAACCCGGATGGCTTAAAGGAACTCCGCCTTTTTCCGACCTCTTTTTCCAGAATCTGCGCCGATTACTGTGGATAATAACTTCAAATATAATGTCCCTAAATGTAGAAAAGAGCATTTCTGTCCTATTGGACAGAAATGGATTTGGGTTTAAGTGATCCGGCTAAGTGTGGAATCCTGCTTTGCAAATGTGCGAATTACAGTACTGTGCAAAAGTCTTGGCACACACGTAAATATTTAAAAACTGTTAAGATGAGCAATGTGTTCCTTGTGGCCTCAATCAGTCCTTCATTAAATTAAATCAGGAGCTGCGGATGGAATTTCACAGCGGGAGGAACCGAGGAGGAATCTGGAACCAAACCTGTGTTCCTCCTCACCAGCTCACACAATATCCACTTTTTTTTTTTTTTACAAACAAATCTTTTTACTGATTTTTTGTTTGTTTGTATTTATTCTAATGTTAACTTTGCTAACAGAAAGACACATTATGAAATGCTGAAAAAAATGGCGTTAAACAATTTGTATAGGAGCCTAAAACCTTTGCACAGTGCTGTAGTGACCGATCAGAAACACTAAACAGAGAAGACACGTTACGGACAGGCAGCGTCCAGTACAAAGTGACTGACCCCAAATAGAAAGTGCTCGAACCGTGTGCTTGTGCCTTCGACATTCACGCGGAATTTTTTTTCAAAGCAGCTTTTCATTCACTTTTTCTCTGATTTTTCACGTTTCGTCTGAAAAATCTTGAGACGTGGACACACTGGTTTACATACTGGCCAACAAAGTAGGTTACGCAGTGTTTCCCTACTGGACATACAGTACTGTGCCACTCCACATTTCTTCATATTTTGCTATGAATCAACTTGTTGGTGCAAAAACACTATTTGATGTCTGTCAAACTGTCTTATCTTTAGCATGTTGAGTAGAAGAAATAAAATAAACAGAAACAAATGTTTTACTGCAACAGGCTGCAAAGTGCCTAAAGATACAAGGAGCCTAGATAAAGGAGTTCCAAACACTCAGCATTCAGCACCACCAGTATACTGATCACCGCCT
>JBBJLS010046234.1:5000-13643 GCA_037577275.1 Bryconaethiops microstoma
TTATATATTTAAGCATGCATGCAGGCATTTTTCTGGCCCAGTTTATTTGTGTCCAGTGCCTCCAAAATAAATATATGTCCTAGAATATATTACCTACGGTTTTCAGAACGCCTCTAATACAACACCATTGGACAGCTCAACATGCTTGGACAGCTCAACTGAGTGATAGGGAGAAGGAAAACCATCCTGCCCACATTAGCCAGTTATACTCTCTCGGATCCATTGCCACAGACAGTTGCAACATCACCAAGAATCAGACCCACAACCTCCAAATGATGGGGCAAACGCACTGAAACTTCAAATGAAGCTCTATACGCTGTTTTTCGGCCTGAGTTTGTGGTTTTTTGTTGTTTTTTATTCATTCTTGTCTGCAGTTTAATTTGTGTGAGCAGTAAGAAAAACAATAACCTCTTTCCATGTCGTGATGACATTTTGACCAGTCAGAAAACAGTGCTGCTGTGATTACAACACAGGTACAGGTCGCTTTATTTGTAATGGAAAAACATTTATTCATGGTAAGGCATGGTTGCTTGTGCTAGTGGAAGAACACCATTAGTGTTCTCCTCCAAGCATGTTGAGGTCTCCATTGCTGTTGAAGAAAATGAACTCATGCCCTATGTTGGCCTCTGACACTGTGTTTGATACATTACAGCTGTATCGTAAAACATTTAGGGCCTGTGCACTGAATGAGTTCGGTGTATTATTACGGCCCTGCTTCCTCCCTTACTAGCGACTTCTTTGTCTCCCAGTCTCGTTGTTATAACTGTTTTGTTGCAGCTGTCACTTGCTCTGCTCAGTGCAGTCTCTAGCTCTTTGACGTTCATGTTTTGGGATGATCTGGATGTCCTAGATTTCCTTGGGAGGCAAGGATCTTTGTGACATCGTTCTTTATGAAATATATAACACTCGAGCATGACAGCCTCGGTTGCATACAGCCAATTTGTTTAACCACCACCACACTTGCCACTCACCCACACAGAAGCACGTTCTGAATCACAAGACCAAATAAAACAAATGGAGAAGCCGGAAACCCCTGACAGGAGCCGTTGAGAACTCCTCTCCGAGAGGAACTTTTGATTTCCCAGGACAGCAGGGTCACGCGTGTTGGTTTAATCGTTGCAGCTCGCTGGGTGGCGAGGCAGGACTGAGGAGGCCAGACGCTCACTCAGGGGGAAAATAGAGTCAAGCCTTTGGCTCCAGAAAGAGCGAGAGGCGCTCCCAGGCAGGACTGTCGGCACTCTAATCCCTACAGCCATAAACAGGCACCATCATAGCAACTCAGGATGTGACACCTTAACACATACTGAGCACAGGGGAAAACTGTCACCGGCTCATTGAAAATCCCAGCCTCTGTTGACATAAATCACTCTGCTTATTCACCCTATACCTAGTACAGTGTATTAATTGAGCTGGGATAGCTCTGATTTCAGAACAGGCCGAAATCAAAAGGGGCCATTTTAGATTCATGTCATATATTATACTGTAAAAAAAAAAAAAAGATCCAAGTAAATGCACCTGCACTGTGCTTGAACGCTGCTCCTACACCTATGCTAAAATGTCTTAGCAAATCCATCCGTAACTCATTGTGCTTATTAGACAGTTGTCTCTTACTTTCAGTGGAACACTACCTTATTCACGTTAATAGTAACATGGATTTGAAATAGGCTAGGGAGTATATTTATAGGGAGTATATAAATAGGGAGTATATTTGGGGCATATTTAGGGTTTATACTATAAAAATAGTGTATTTTTTTTAACCAAAACACAACAACGCGTTTTTTCACTATACGTGGGTGCTTTTGGAACGTAACCCCCCTAATTTAATGATATAATTAAATGTTTAATATCAATTAAATGAATAGTTATGATCACTCTGGTGTGGAGGAGAGGGTTCTTGAGTCATTTTTAAAGGGCTGTGGGCTGTGAAATCGAGAAAAGGTTGAGATACAGAAGAAGGAGAGCAAGACTGGGCGTGGTTCGGCTTAAAGCTGGGGGAATATCTGGAAAGCCAGAGCTCTGCAGTGTTCTGTTTGGAGCATGAACCAGCGGCAGAAACTCTGGAGGACTGGGAAGCCAACAAGCTAACTGGGCTTCAGTGTGGAAAAGTAATGAGGCCTGATGCCGCCAGTTGGCTGGAGTGGATTTTGCCTAGTTTTTCATGCAAGAGGAGGTGTTCACAGTTTCTGAAAAGCTCCTTTCATCTCCCTTTGCTGTTTCTTCCCAGTCCATGTGCCTTTGAACTGTAGTTTGATACACTGCTGCATGGCTGAAGGTTTCTTTGAGGCCCTTTGCCAGAAACCAGTATATATCACAAGAGGAATAGACTTTAGTTTAGGAATAATTTGACCAAAAGAATCAAAATTACACTAATTCCTCCACGGTTTAAATGTAATTGAAGTATGCTTCAGATTTAAAGGTCATTCTTTTGTTTTGCACTGGAGCTACGCGGCTAATGGACTTGATTATATGGTTTCTGACACTGTATGACATGCTGGCATCTTAAAGCGTGAATTTTCCCATATTTGCCCAAACTTGTGTCAGTCAAGGCAAGCGTGTGATGAAGAGTGTTTATGTAGTGGAACCGTCACATCAAATCAAATAGTTTGGATTTTGAACCCTCTGGGACCTCAGGAAAATTTGACTCCTTGAGCACTAGTAACCTTGAATTGATCGCTTTTCTTTTAAGCACTGCAACTGAACGGCCCACACGCCGGATGCTCCACATTCTACAAAAAGACCAGAAATACACAGACTGCACCGTATCAATATAGACAAAAACATTATGAACAGTCCCCGTGTTGTGCTGAGGTACACCACTGTCGTTCCCAGCCTTATGCATTGGGTATATACTTTATTATTGTTTTTTTTTCATTTTACCAGGACGTCACTGAGATTAAAAATTTCTTTTACAAAAGAGACCTGGTTCAAGAAACTCCTCATATACTGAACACCTTATATACACCACAATATACTAAACTACATGCACAAATTCACAACTTGACCATTTATAAGCACATTCACCTCTCAAGAAATATAACTACAGTTTTTTTTTTCTCTCCTTACATTCTCTATGAGGCCCTAACTTGTTTGTGTTCGAATACCTGCACTGCTAGTGACATCACTGAGGTCTCCTTGAGCAAGATACCATCCCCACACACTGCTCCCCCAGGTGCCCCCCATTGATGGCAGGCCACTGCTTCACTTGGTGAATGGGCTAAATGCAGAGAAAGAATTTCCACATTGTTCACACTGTGTGCTGTTGTGTGTTCACACGTGACAATAAGCGCCACTTTACTTTACAGTGCAGAAAATTGAACTTGCCCCCTTTTTGTTTTTTGATAAAGCATCACAGTACATCAGTTGCAGAGTGTAACTCAATAATGATGTGGGAAAGGTGTTATGTATGACGTGCAAGTGTTGCTTTAACTGCATTAAGACAATGCAGTTACATGAAATGTCGTAATTAATAGAATTACGACATTTATTTTATTAATGCTTATTCTTCATAATGCACATTGTCGAATTTGTGCATTGCGGTATCACATTTCGGTGCATCTTTACGTCCCTAATTAAAACGCATGTGTTCGTTTTCCAAACTGTCCGTGTTTTTTTCTCTCATAGAAATGTTTGACCTGTATCAGCCGCCATTTAGTCACGTTTACTACCATTCAAATGTTTACAATCAATCTTTTCAACAGAACTAAACCAATTAAGTAGCAGAAAAACATGCACACCAATCCTGTTCTAGTCCTGCACATCATCCCGTTGCAGATGATTAGGAGGTTGTAGATGAAGATTAAGATATGTTAGATATGTCTTGAATAATGAAGAGAGCTGTAGATGCTTTTGAAATGACAGAAAACAACTTGGAAAAACCTAAAAGTATCCCAATGGGGTTTGCAATATTACATCTACATTACAGAGGTCCATGTATGTAAAATAACCAAATTATTGGTGTGAAAGAAACTCCTGTTAATTGTTAGCTGCATTAGTCTTGGATACGGTGCAGAACTAATGAAGACAGACAGGGCTGGGCTGATTGACTGCATTTATGGGAAGAAGAACTGTGTGAATTAGATTTGTTTGTTTTATGTGGCTTTCAACAACACCACTATGAAATATGACGGGTCTCCTTTTACGGCTGTGTTGGTATTTTAGGGTCCATTAGGAGTCCATGCCAGTGTGTTTGAATTGAATAAGCACAGAGAAAAGCATAGCAGTCATTCAGTGAGTGCTTCATCTGTCTTTACTTTCTGTGCAGCTCGTGCAGAGAGGGTCTTCTCCGCCACTGCGTTCACCGCACGGCCCACAAAGCTCCCCATGAACTTCTGGTGTAGGTTTGTCAGAACGGGCTGTGCAGCGGACAGCTTGAAGGCACTGTGCCACTGACTCAGAGCTAATTTCCTCTTCTGCATGCTGCCTTACTTGTACTCGCTGTGAATTGGAGAGTTGCAGATTTGATCGTCCACTCCAGTGCGACCGCCTCCCCATCTGAGAAACTGAAGTTTCCAGAGTGGAGGGAAAAAAAGAGTCCTGGAATCTGCTGCAGTCAGTCATTTTTTTTAGAGAGTAGGTTAAAGAGTGAGTCTCCTGTTAACGTGTGGAGGCAGGCTGCGTGCTATTAGCTGACTCCAGGCTAAATCTTCCCAGCAGAAAGTTCTCTTATTATTTATATTAAAATAATGTTAGGAATAATGAGGCAGGTGACAGACAGGAGAGCACCCAAGCAGACACAACATTCGCCTGCTAATAAACTCACTTGCACTTGCTTCTCCTCTCCCTCGCTCTACCCTCGCGCTACACACACACACACACACACACACACACACGCAGGCATCCTGCCAGTGATGACATCCTGCCACAATTATGGATGTTAATGTTCATTTATATCCTTATGTTTGGGCTCACCTTGTCTGGTGTGTGTGTGCAGAACGCTTTAAGGAATATGAAATGCCAAATCTTGAAAACCTAACTATTAAAATGTTCTTCCACTAACCTATTCTCTCTCTCTCTCTCTCTCTCTCTCTCTCTCTCACTCTCTCTCTCTCTTTGCTGGCGCGGCTGTATCTGTCTCGTCCTCCTGTCCACTTCTGTCTGCCACCCTATGCAGGTAAGTCCACTTGTCATTTTTTATTCATGTGTGATAGGCTGTCACTGTTGTCTGTTCTCTGTTGCCAGAATTAAAAGCGTGTCCATTATGACCTGAACTCATAACCCCGGTTTGCTATCTAGCCTGGCGTCAAAAGCTTGTTGAATGTGTGCATAGGGAATGTCTTCCCTTCTCGAATCCATTTCCTGGTCCTGGTTTTGACAGCAACTGGAAACCGGACTCTGGAGTTGGTCTGGACTTCAGCTGACAGAAGAGCAGTAGTGTGACCCTCCAAGACACACTGAGGGTTGTGTAACTGAAGTGCAGCTGTCTGGCCAGGCCTGAGAGGCCTGTAGACTGCCCGTCTCCTTAAAAAAAACGTAGGCCTGTACAGTTTTGTACCTGTCAGAGCAAAGCCTTCTATCTCCATTTTTAATGTTTCCAGTCTACAGCATAATTTGAAAATAAAAGCTGCCGTTTAAAGTGTGCCAGAATTTCATATCGAACAGACCAGTAGAAATGATCTTCGAATGAAAACATAATATCACTTAACTTACAAAATGAATGTTTTTCCTTCTCTTGTGAAGTTACTTCTTGGAGAGATGAGGTTTGAACTAAAGGCCTTGTAAGTAACACCATTGTTACATAATGCCATCAAACAAAAATATAGTAAATTATCTGTCTTATAAATTTAATTACTCAAAAATTATGCTTCAGTGTTACAGAAACAGTGTCAGAAACAAATATTTGTTGCTTTCCTTTAAGCTCAACAGTGTTTTAACAGAGACTGTTCGCACTCAAGTATTTCTTTTTATATGTTATCTGCTTATGCCATGCATTATTAAGTTCATATGTATGCGACCTCTGAATAATGCTGCCATAAATTGTTTATATTACTCATCGAAGTGAAGTAATATTGTAATACTTTCGTAATATTGACATAAGGCTGCGGTGTGCAGATGTGTGTGTCGGCGGTATGTACTCACACTGTAGTGTGTAATCACATTTCCAGATGAGCGCTTCTGCTGGGATTATGATGCAAATGTGTAGTCTAACAGAAGTGCATTATTTTGCTCATATTGCAGACTCGTCTTTAATTATGTCGCCGTATTGATTCATCAGTCCAGTTTATTATGTGCTGCCAGGCACATAAGTAGCAGTATTTTCAGAGTGGTATTAAACTTATACCAGAGTGGTATTAAATTGTGCAGCCCTACAAAAATAGCAGGGGTAAACTACGATTCTTCTGGAAATTAGATGCCATGTGTTGGATTTGCTATTAGTCAAATAACTCATAGGCACATCTGTTAGTCATAAGGAGTGATAAGTCCTTGACTACTCTACAGTTAGCTTCTGAATGCTTTATCTGTGAGACTCCGATCGATTGGGTTGCATTCACATAGAAGTGTACAGTATTTCAGTTTGCTTGAAATGGTGCCTTTGTGGTGCGGAGCACATAAACGATTTCCCTTAATGCCACTGAAAACTGCTTTCTGAGCCTTATTGCTTACCTCATTTGTGTGTGGGCATCTGATCCACTTAATTAAAACCAAGTCCCAGTATGTAAACCTGACCTCGGGGCCAATCTCATATAACTGCTGTTCCTTTTTTTTTTTTTTTTTTTTTAAATGATGTGTTTGTTTGCTAGAAACGCTGACATGCTTCTGAAAGCCTGGCCGCAGCTATTCAGAGAGGCTCAGTGAGAGAAACCATTTTGCTGTGAAGTTTGAAATCGTTTAACGGGAAAATGGGGGGAGGTTGGGGGGGCGGCGAGGTGGAGCTGAGAAGCAGGCACAGGCTTAATCGGATCAGGGGAGGGAAAGCCAAGGCCTCGGAAAGAAGGGCTTTCTATGGAGCAGGAAGTGCTTATCGTGGAACGGCAGGGGGCTGATGGGGAGGGCAGTGGAACTGCATTATTGCCAGTCAACTGCTCGTCTGTTTCTTCATCTAGGCCACAGTGACTAAGGGCCTCAGATCCTGCTGTAGGCGTGCAGGAAGCTCCGCATTGCCTTGGGTATCCTACAGATGGAGTAAAAGGAAATCAGGGGGGTTTTTTTGGTGCAGCAACTGGACTTCTCTCGAGCCAGAGAAGTAATGTGTGACCGATACACCGATGGGCGGAAAAAACTGTCCAATATTACAGTTTCACAGATTTATTGGTATCTGCTCATATCCTGCCAATAATGTCAACAGTATTGCTTTAAAAGAATTTGTTTTGTAAGGCACCCGCCTCTTATGTGCGTCACATTTCTTCATTTCTGTAAATTGTAGTGCTGAGTCCATTAATTACAGCCATACAGACTTGATCACTACCTGAATTTGGTCACTACCTACATTTAAACACAGCCCTCCAAATAACAAAAACATGTCAAACTCTTTCAGACATTACCTTTAGCATTTGGATGTTAAAACACAAACAATAAAAGATTGTTTTAGTGAAGTCAAGGCTTGCGTTTTATTGAAAGATCAGCATTTTCTTCAGCGGTTCCCAACATGGGTTCTGGAGTGGCCCCATTCTACGCCTCTGTACACATACTGAACTGACGCAAGACCTTTGGTGTTCCACTGGCACGAGGAACCGCGGCGCGCCGTGAACAAATGCTTTTCCATTACAAATAAAGGGACCTGTACTCGACAGCAGGGCCAAACTGGGCCGTGCCCGAGCTGACTAGGTCACTGCTTTTTTATTGGTCAAAATGTTATGATAACAGGCTTGGAAAGAGGCCTTTTTTTGCTCTCCATCAAAACAAATCAACACTGGAGATACAACCCAACAACTGAAAAGTTGTTACGAGGACATCGCTGAAAATCGCGGTATGGTTTAGGTACAGCGTGGTTCCTGTGCCTATGGAAAAAGGTGTCTTCTCTTTCATCACAGCGCAAACTGGAAAGGAGGTCTTCAGTCTGAAGTTGGCTGCATAGACTTTTATTTGCAGCTCTCTGCCTGTAATAATACTGTATTATGACCCAGATATTGTGAAAATATCATGTAACCTCTTCTGTGGCAGTCCTCACCTCCACTGCGTGCTTGTATGGCTGAACTTTGTCATTTGCACTCGAATTCCCAACGGAAACAGAAGCTCTTAACTGGGGTCCTGGAGTAACTTTTCTGCACACTGCTGTGTTTTTTATTGCATTAATACAACAACGTTAACTCTGTAAGAGCTTGTTAGTTATCTCATTAGTTGGATCTGGTGTGTTGGTGCAGAGAAAACACCAAAATATTCAGCTCAGGGCTGGAAAACAAGGCTGTGAATCAGATGAGTGCAGGTGATCCACTTAATCATTAGCAAGACAGCTTTGTTTGACGTGATTAGAGTAGAGCTGAATACAAAAACATGCACTGTCATTTTTTAGAACGTACACGGCCCTGCCCACTCCTCTGTCCTGCAGCTGGCCTTACTATTGATTGAGTGGTTGTTCAGCTGACAGCACAGCCATAGATGAAAAGATGATTCTGTCTGTCACTCAGAGCTGAAGACTGTGTGTGTGTGTGTGTGTGTGTGTGTGTGTGTGTGTGTGTGTGTGTGTGTGTGTGTGTGTGTGTGTGTGTG
>JBBJLS010046275.1:0-12500 GCA_037577275.1 Bryconaethiops microstoma
TCTCTCTCTCTCTCTCTCTCTCTCTCTCTCTCTCACACACACACACACACACACACACACACACACACACACACAAAGAACTCCCTGCCTTTTCAATTCCTTTCCTGCCATGAGCATAAACAATGGGAAGTATCTAAGATACTAAAGCCCTTACACACATAAATAAGAGCAGACATGTAAGGCACAGTGTCTATGTGTGTGTGTGTGTGTGTGTGTATGTTTGTGTGTTTGTGTGTGTGTAGTCTACCCCAGGCAAAGATTCTACCTCTGTAGCTTCTGAGTTGATAAAATAATAAAGAAGACAATAATAGCTTAACATCCCTAGCAGAACACTTGGGCGATCCTCTATTACCCTATCTTGCCTCCTTTGCCCTGAGAGGGCAGAAGCTTACAGCAAAGAAGGCCCTACAGAAGGCATCACATTCACATTAGGCATGTAATAAACAGAACACAACTTTCATTTTGTGCTCCCATAACAATTATTGTTGAGGGGTCCACCCATGGCCAGGTTTCAGCCTTCTGGCATTTCTTGGAATTCATTATGATATTGATTTTTTGGGTATGGCATGGCCATGTTCAGACGTCTGCCTGATTGCTGTGTAGACTGTGTGTTTATTTTACTGGCTTTTTGTCCACAATTTAATGGGTTTAGTACATTATGACAGTACAACACTTCAGGAAATTGGGAATTAAGTACCACACTTTTCAAACCCAATTTTCAAACCCAATTCATCGTGGCTGGCTCAGATTCTCTGAAGTGTGGATGAGAACAAAGGATGTGGTCACACTAACAAACAAAGAAACATGGAGGGACTCATGCTGGAGTCTGGAACATACTCAGAAAGTGAGCCTATTGTCCTCCATTCCTGAGCATTCTGCTAGCTTTTTCTCTGTTAACAAATCTAAAGGTGAGAGAGTCTGTTTCATGGTGAACAGCGTTGCAAGGCAAAGAGCATTTCTGTTCTCCTGTTCACCTCATCTGGAATATCTGACAATTAAATGCCATCCATTCTACATGCCTCTTGAGCTCGATTATCACCACACTGGTCTACATCCCATCTCATGCAGACAAAAGCATGGCTCTGTCTGAACACGATGTGCTTGGTGTGACTCAAAACAAACACCCGGATGCAGTGCTCATCATTTAATGAAGCAAACCTCACAAAAGATATGCCTAATTTGTACCAACATGTCACATGTTCAACTTGGGGAGCTAACACACTGGACTACTGTTACACACCATTCAAGCAGGGCTACAAAGCTTTTTCACAGCTGGAATTTGGGAGTTCAGAACATATTTTTGTCAGGAAGCTCTGATCACGAGGGAAGTAGAACACTAGTCTGCCCATTCAGACGCCACACTACAGGGTGTGCTAAATGATGTAGACTGGGACACTTTCCACTCATGTGCAAACAAGATCAATGAGTTTGTGGATGTAGTGGTTAGCTTTTTTAGTATGCTTGCTAACAACATTGTCTCCACAGTGACAGTAAGGACTTTTGCAAACCAGAAACTGTGTGTTGATGTTGATTTGTGAGGTTGTGAACGCCAGTACCACTGTGTATAACACAGGACTCTCCATGTCTTTTACGAAGCTCCATGACATGGGGTATTGCATGCTGTTAAGTAGGGTGACCAGACATCCTCTTTTCCCCTGACATGTCCTCTTTTTGAGACCTGGAAATTGCCTAAAGGTCCGCCACGTCATGGGCATCTCTCAATTAGTTACTATCCTACACGCCTATTCACTCACGCTAGTGGATCCGAGAGATAAGTGAGCAAGGGCTGGGTGGGGCGGCGCTCGATATCTGCAGTTCAAAATGCCTAAATGCCATTGTAAATTCACTGACGATTTACAAAAAAAAAAAAACGTGCTGTCGTTGACACATTTGTATAACCCCCCCACCCCTCGCTCACTTATCTCTTGGATCCACTAGTATAAGTGGAAGTGAATAGGTGTGGAGGATAGTAACTAGTTAATGAGAGATGCCTATGAGGTGATGAATGTTTAGGCAGCTCAAAATCCCGGACAATTCTAAAACCCTGGCCGGACGCAATTTCCAGGTCTCAAAAAGAGGACATGTCCGGGTAAAAGAGGACGTGCTCAGGCTCAGATCTGGTCGCTCTATGTTAAGGATTTGAAACATTGTGCTGAACGTGGAATGAACACAATCCTGGTCATTAAGAGATAATCCACAGTGCTGTGATCATCGACTCCTCGAGAAACTCAACATGTTCTACACCTGCTTTGAGGCTAATTGTGCTAATGCTAGCCATGCAGCTAGTGACAACAATGGCTTTCACATGGCAGCGCGTGACATCCACAGGGCACTGGACCAGATCAATGTCAGAAAAGCACCGGTGCTGGACGGTCTGTCCAGACGCCTGCTTCATGGCTACACCACCAGCTGACCGGTATCTTCACTCCGTTCTTCAACGAGTCTCTAGCTCAGTCTCTGGTCCCCATATGCTTCAAAAGATCTACTATTGTCCCGCTACCAAAGAACTATGAGCCCTTGTACCTGATTAGTGCCTGTTGCACTAACATCTGTAGTCATGGAGGAGAGACTCATTAAAGACCACAGATCCACTTACTCCAGTTTGCTTACTGCCCAAACTGCAGGACACAATCCCCAACATCTTGGACTTACTCCAGTTTATTTACTGCCCAAACTGGAGGTCACAATCCCCAACATCTTGCACCCCCAGCCTTAGCCACATGGACAAAAAACATGGGAACTAAGTGAGAGTGCTGTTCACTGAATACAGTTCTGTATCATACACCAAGCTGAGGGACCTAGGACTGAGCTGAGGGACCTGGGACTGAGAGGGACCTGGGACAAACCTGGTCTGAGCTGTCATCTGTATGCCTGGGTTTTCAGCTAAAAGGAAGGACACCTCTTCTTCATTCCAAAAAAAGGAACAAAGAAACAGTAACCAGTAACCTAAGTTTTAGTAACCTAGCTAAAGTGTAGCTTAGATATCCGATCAATGTCATAACAATCCATCAACAAAGTCAAGCTTGCCATATGCATTTCTACACTCTTTGTGAGAGAGGAGAGATCAAGTCCTTCCTTTAGAGCTGCAACTTTCACAGAGACTTTGTGAGAGTGACAGACTGAACTCTAGATAACTCTAGAAATATCGAAGCAGGTGAAGTTTATCACTGCATCTGGGCATAGCATAGCTTACCTTCAGAACACAAATGGTGTAAATGTTAAAGAATGTAAATGTGTTCATGTTTTTGTCCTCAAACTGTGTGCAGTGATAGCTCTTTATCTTTGCATATGATCTCTCCTTCCACTTCTTAGAATTACTAATTACTATTTCCTTTGTTTCTAGAGAACAAAGAGTTGAATTCCACACTTTCCTTCCTCATTCGCACATAACACACATGAGCACCATCTTTACATTTCAAATTCACCCCTTTTCCCCTCCCTGTTCGTCATGTAACAGGAACATATTTTCTCTCTCTCTTTCTCTCTCTCTCTCATTCACAAGGATGTGCATCGATACATGCATGAGTATACACAGTGCATGCTCAGTCACTTGCTTACTCATTCAATCACTCTTTTACTTAAACCTTAGACTGCATATATTCTGATGTTCACCTGACTGCTTTATTTGTGCTTTATAATAGCTGGTGTAATAAATGTTTCAATTGCTTTCCCTAAGAAGTCTTGATTTACTGGTTGAGAATAAAATCTATATCACCTATAGGACCATATTTTTCAGTTTTTTGTCTTGAACATGTATCAAAACAAACACACAAACACAAACAAGCTAGAACAACAATATGACATTACCTGTTGCAGCTTACATACTAACTACCACAGTTCAATCGCTCAGACAGGCATCAGATATCCAATCCAGAGCTGTAGAGTTCACTCCAGCTTACTCACACACACAGACACACACTTCACACCAAGTCCAATAGAGTAAAATAAATCACTTCTGCTTTTTATAGAGGCTTCAGGTGTGTGACCAAGTACAAGACAGAAGTAGATTTATGTGTGTGTGCGTGTGTGTGTGTGTGTGTAACTTGGCAGTAGTCATTAAGACAGTTCACATTTTTTTTCTTTGGGACAGGGATGATGGTGGTCCTCTTGAAGCATATGGGGACTGCGGACAGGAGCAGGGAAAGGTTAAAGGTGTCTGTGAAGGTTTGTGGGCACATGCTATGAGAACACATCTAGGGATATTGTCTGGTCCAGGAGTTTACTTTTTTTGTTTAGTTTTTTAAAGTATTTACACACATATGACTGAGATATCCTCCAGCAGTAACTCTGACTTGGTGTAGTTCTCATGCAGAGAAGCAGACACTTCTACACACTGCAGCGCTTTCCCTCATAATCTGTGATGGTCTTTAGTCCACGTGTGCCTGGTCTACAGCTGTGCATCAACAGACAGGGCTACAGATAAATGCATAAACCTAGCACCACCCTAGCAACCACCAGAGATATCATACCCACCAATAAGAAATACCCTAGCAACCACCTGGGTAGCTTTATATAAGCTTTTTGTGAAGGCCATCACCTCCACCTTCCAACTGAGTGAAAATAGAGTGGGCGGATGGAGAAAGAAAGGCAGCAGATATCACACCTATCCTATTTTCTTTCCTTGCTCTCTGCCCCCCATCTCCTGCTGTCAGATGCTTGGCTGATGTAATGTGCAGCTACTCTTAAAGAGATACATAGGAAAAGGATGGGGGTTAAGGGATATGTTTGGAAACTAGTCAAACAATTAACAACGGCCAGCCATGGTATGGATATCATCAGTTCCACAGATATAGTGCCAGACAAAAGTTTAGGCACAAACACTCACAGAAGGATGTGTAATATTTTCAACATTTTAGAACAAAAATGAAAACATCAATTCTGTGAAATAACACATGAAATTTGTCCAACAACCAACAACATAGCTGATAGGGGATAGACTTTTGCTAATTGAAATTAGCCACTGCCCTTGACTTCATACAGCACCAGCTAGTTGGATTATTAAGTGCAGAAAATCACAGCTAAATGGAAAAGTATCGCTTTACAGATTTTCCAGTTTAAAACATCATATCTGGGTAGCACAGTGGCACAGTGGGTAGTGTTGTCTCCTCCCAGCAAGATGGCCCTGGGTTCTGTTCCTAGCCAGTGTGACTGTGGGTCCTTTCTGAATGAAGTTTGCATATTCACCTCATGTCTGTGTGGGTTTTCATTGAGATCTCTGGTTTCCTTCTACAGTCCAAAGACACAGAAGCCAGGTGGATTGGAAATGTGTGTCTCTGCCCTGCGATGAGACACACTTCTCCCTATTACTGCTGGGATAGGTTCCAGCACCCTCTGTCACCCTGGTTAGGCATAAGTGTCCATCAAACCCAAGTTTACCCACCTTTTTTACCGTGCTTGTACAGTATCACTGTGAAACCCGTTGAGGCAAATGAAGGGTCACTGAAAGGATAAGTTACATAACTGTTACATACACTGATTGCTCCACATTACAGCATGTAGTGTTTCCATTTCGCACATCTCACTTTCCCCCTCTTGGCTCATCATTCCCTTGTAATACGTAATCTGGGAATAATCATTTCCAAGAAACTGTTTAGTGTTATTAAATAATTTTTTTTGCTCCTCCATTTCCTGTGTGTAATTATCTTTTGTACTCCCTAGGATATCATGGCTCCATCTGTTTGATTTTTGCTCTCGCCCTCTGGCTTTTACATGGACGCCCACAAAAAGCTGTCAACCCAGAGTAGGGGAAGCAGAATAGACAACTTGCAGTTTTGGAGTTTTGGTCCTCCACTTGCCTTGAGGACACCTGAGGTCAGAGATTGGGAATGAAGCTTTACTGTGAGGTTAAAATGCAGATTGTCGGAGCTGATTTGAAGGTATTTACATTTATATTTGGTGCAGTTCCCCCATTTCAGGGAACCACTCAAAAATTGATCTATGAACCATAAATGTAATGCTTAGCATCTTCCATCATCCACTTACCATCTCAATGTGCCGTTTGTGTCAAGTGCTTGTTCTTTATTTGGGATACCATTCCAAAACTTAATCATGTCATTGGTCATTTATGCCTTGGGGTCACATAAGGTCACATCTGGGCATGTTTTCATTGGATGAATCAGTGGAGTAACTTCACACCTTCCCTCTAAAAGTAAAAAATTCAGTGTGGGAATTGGCAGCATGTAATCACATTTTCTTAAATTCCACTGAGCCCACGTAAGCTTTTATATAATTAGGGCTCCTGTTGCTCAGACTATGAAATTGTTGAACTAAGAGTTCAAAGTGATAGGCCCTGGTCCTCTTTGTGTTAAGATAAGTATAGTCTTAAAGGTTTCTTCTTGATAGTCGTCTGATTTACAACAGTGCGGAGTTGAAATGTACCATTAGGACACCACTTAGAGGCATACAAAAGAAGACACCTGAGAATGCTCTCCAGTATGTCTTTGAGTGATGTTGCTGTGGTATATCTTGACTGTGGGAACCACGTGAAAAAGAATACATTATCTCTGTTCTCATTAGTGGATTCATCCACCCAATGAGAACATTCCAATAATGAAAACAGAGGTCATGTCCTCCTTTTCATGGACAGGTTTTAGCTCTGGAACACTATTCTGAGTCTCAAGTAGGCATGTTTTCACAGGGTGACTCTAATTACAATTCCTAAGGCCTTAATGGTTGCAGAATTGTTGGACTGAGAGTTTACTGTGCCTCCATTTCAAACATGAAATTCTTCTTGGTTATGGAAACTTGACAGAATATAGTAGAAAATTTTAATTCAACATATGGACACCATTCAGAACCCCAGTGGTGTCACTGGCCATCCATGCCTCTAGGTCCATAAGATCAAATCTAGGATTGTTGTCACTGGGTAAAAGGATATGCCAATGAGAACAAAGCGCTTTTCTTTTTTGTGAGCGCATAGACATTAAAGAAGGCACAGACTGTCGATAATTAAATATGAAAAATCACTCTCAAGAGAGCTTTTATTTCTTTAGTTCCTAGGGATTCACATTTGTTGGTTGAATCCACCAATGTAAATTTAGGTACTGTCTTCAGTCAGTGTGGGCACTGACAGTCAGCAATCAATTTTTTAAAATCCCTGCCATACCTTCAGGTCTTTCATGTTATTACGGTTATAAGGGGTTAATGGAGGCACAAACTGCTGGACTGAGAGCTCAGTGATTTTTCATTCAACTGGTCACTTATGCGCCATACTGACACCAGTACTAAAAGCTCATTGTTCATGTTCTCATTGGATAGGTTAGAACAACGAGAACAGAGGTCAAGCCTTCCCTTCACCAGAGTTGCCACAGTCCTAGAGCCCACGACAATTGCCAAAGGGTTTCCCACAGTCCTGGATAAAAATTGGTAGTCTGTGATATTTAAAACCAAGGCATAAGAAGTAATTGATTACAGCAGAAGAATAAAAATTCTTATCTCTGATGAGAGACAAATTATGTGGCCTTGCACTGTAGTATTTACAGTATTGTTCAAAAGTCAGAGAGCACCCTTTTACATTTAACAATAATTAACACAAACACTTCCCATACTAAGTCCACTTATACCTTCAATTCCTGCTTTTCCAGGGATTAAATTGTGATTTGTTATAAGGAGGCTGTGCAGTTTTAGGGTTGTCAGTCTTGGATAAACCTGGCCCATTTTAACCCTGGGTGCTGCTGTTTTAACTTTTCTATCCTTTTCGTCCTAACTTAAATCCAACCAGTTTTAAACGTGTCCTCCCAACAAAAGCTGCTCCAAAGATCTCATTGACATTACACTCCCCTTCAAAGACACACACATTCATACAAGCAGCTACACACACACACATCTCAGCTGCCTTACACATTTCTATCTTATATGCATCTAAAATAGCTACTGGAGTGATTTCTGAGATCAAATAGATCGTCCACTTGTATAAAGAAAAGGGTAAGTAAAAGAAAAACAAGTGAAGCAACAGTTGAATTTGAGAGAAAATAAGATTCCAAACAAGACCCTCAAAGACCTTGCGGAACAGTAAACTTTTTACCAACAAAAAATTGATTGGATATAAATGATAAAGTGGTCTCTGACAGTTACCATAGTAAGCATTATTTTAAAAAGTTTTGATTTCTTTAGCAAAATCATTTCAAATTGTTATTATGCAGTTTAAAGCAAGCTTTTGTTAGCCATGACAAAGGTTTTAGTTTTTATCTTTGGAACAGTGTTGGAAAACTATCGCAAGTGAAAAGTCAGTTTGAGCATGTCTTACGTAACATAGATGGAATCAGACAGTTCATGCTCCCCTTCAAGCATTTTAAGCTGCTGGCTAGTTTGCTGGGTGACATCAGGTGTGTATGAGGCTTTAACACTGATGATGCAGTCACACTACAAAGGAGCGATCCATGCTCATTGATCAATAGCATTTGGAGAAGAACTCAGGGCCCAGGCACAAATTGGATGCCAGTGTGTTAAGTATGAAACTGGCACAAAAGTGCAGTTTATAGCCCATGAAATTTGCTTCTCTCCCCTCTAAAAGTTGGTGGAGATATTATACGTGTGGCTAGTTCCATATTCCACTCAATATGCTAAAGTTTAAACCTCCTGCAGCATCTGGTTTTACATTAATTTTGCTCCACCTTTTAAAATCTAGAATAAATTTGGCGTCTCAAAAGATATGTTAAGTGCTAAAAGAATGTTTACAATTAGAATAAAATGGTTTGAACTGTTTGAAATGGTTTGAAATTTTAGTTAATCAATGATCGAGCCTGACCTGCAACATTTCTGTTACTTGTAATAGTAACAGAAATGATGCTTTGTCACTTTCTGACCCACCCACCCAACCTGCCCCACCCCAAGGTCAACCCTAAGGCTTGCGGGTTACACGTCAATCTGTTTAAGGCTTGTGGTTTACATATCAATCTGAGTGCATATTGCAGTAAAATCAAGGAATGTCTTGCGCTATGTCTGCTGTGTACATACATCAGTACCTTTGTGTCATACTAATCAGTAAGTTATGAACAAAACAGAAACTACAAAAAGTACAAAAACTGTTTAAAAGGCTCAAAACATTAAAAAACAGAGCTTTCCTCACCTTTGTATTTAACATAGTATGTAAATATTGTAAAAGTTTAGGATGCACCAGTCACTCCACAGGGAACTAAAGTACATTTTAAATGGACTGTTTTTGTGACATCACAAAAATGAACACACATATATCTACCTAAGTCTACAGCACCCTGCACGCTCAAAATAAAGTTTGGATTGCTTTGCAGCCTGGACTGTGACAACACAAAATACAAAGTGCAAAAGAAGCAATCTGAAGCAGACTATGAGAAACAATCAGCAGACCATGAGAAATTCCAGCAGGGATGAGAATGTTATTGAAATATATCGGTATGGAAAGGCTTACATATCCATTTATGAGGTTCTGGGACTCTAGCAAACCACACTGGAGAGCCATCATCTCCAAATAGAGGATATCTGGAATAATATTCAGTCTTCCCAGAAGTGATCGGCCTACCAAAATTCCTCCAGCAACAACTCATCCTGGATGTCACAAAATAACCCAAAGAGACTGCAGGCTTCGGATAAGGTCAGCATTCATGATTCCAGTGTTGCACAGCGAAAACAATGTTATGAGCCTTTTAAACAGATTAAAAACTGTGTGTTTTGTTCATGCCTTGTTGACTGGCATGAGATTTCTTATTTTTTCTCACTGATGAATCAGGGAATCATGCCTGTCTTGAAGATACAAATTATGCACTGAATGACATGTAGCAAACAACTGTAACACCTCCTGATGTGTGTGTGTGCGTATGTGAGTGTGTTCCAGGAGTTCTGGCCATGTTGTAGAATTGAAAAAGACTCTAGCCAAGAGTGAAAATTACAGCAAGTGATCAAATAAGAAATATTACAAAAATTTCATTGGGAGCTTTCTTCTCATTACTGTTCCTAGGGCTTAAATAGCTGCAAAGGAGAAGGGAAAAATAAAGATGCATACACACAACCATAGTCAGGCACACAAGAGAGGACAGCTGGCAGGTTTGTGAACTAGCCATCATGACAAGAGGCAGAAATGGGAAGGTAATAATAGTCACTCTGTGTGTGTATGCCCTGTTGTCTAACTTTCCGCTATCCATGGGTTTTCATACATACACTATATCTGACAGGTAATTGCTAAAAATGTTTTTTGTTGTTGTTATATTCGATTGCTTTCCTATCTTTTGCCTTTTTTGGGAAGCGTCAGACGTGTGCAAAAAGTCGATGTCTGGGCTAGAAGCACATTGATGGCCAGGGCTGGCATTGAAACTCGTTTCCTTTTTTTTACAAAAACATCAGTTTATGACCTATTCCTTTAGTATCGGTGGCAAAATAGTGAACTAAACCATCAAATCCAACCAGAGAGCAATTTGGGGTTTTTGTTGAAGAGAAAACATAATGAACACACTCTGACCCAGTAAACTCAAAGACAACACAGAAAACACACACTAAGAATATAGAGTTGGCTCAAACTCACTTAATCGACAAGACTCAATATTCCACAACCAAGGGAGAAACACAAGGGCTATAAAAAGACTAGAGGAGAAACACCCGTAGCGCTAACAAGACGCAATAAGTGTGAAAACAGCACTAAAGGAGGTGGCAAGAAAGGTAAACAAAGACACTTGGGAGGCTTGTTACGAACACAGAAGCAAGAGAACATGGAAGAGAGAAATAGATAGGGAGAGAGAGAGAAGGGGAGAGCACGAAGTTGCAGTGAGTATACAACAGTGAAGGAGAAGGAACAGACAAGGAGAAGTGACAGAGAACAAGTACAGGAAAGCGAGCAACAACAAGCGAACTAATGAAACCAACCAAGAGGGAGGGTTTAGGGGTGTGAACAAATATACAGAAGAGAGCAACAAAGAGTGAACACACAAAAGCGACTCGGTGGGGGGGCAGAGCATGAACAAATACACGGAACCAAGTGACAAAGACCAAACACGTGAAAGCAACGAGGAGTGAGGGGTGAGGGACATGACACACAGTAGCAATGGGTAAAACAGGTAAGTCATCAGGCTAGCACTTACTGTGCCCTCATATTAAAGCCTATTATCCTGCTATTCATGCCTTTTGAGAAAAAAAAAATATATACATTTGCCCAGGTCAGGTAGATTCAAAAGCATTAGTGCATTACGGTGCCTCATTTCTGCCTATAGCTTTTGAAATACTGGTTCCAACATCAAAACATCAGTTTTGAAATACTAGTTCCAACATCAAAACATCAGTTAATATTCAGTGTAGTGTGAGTATTGATAATTTAAAAATCTATTTTTGTGGTGGAGTCACCTCTGTAATGTATGGGTATAGAAAGCAGATGTGACGGAGAAACATTCTCAGTGGTTCAGCTATAGAAAGCAGTGGTTCAGCGATAGAAAGGTGAATGAAGAGAATAAGAAATGGTTGTGAAATACCCTGAAGAAATACCCTGTTTTGAGTAGAGTATTTTTTGACACAAACCTTTTGTTTTGGCCATTTTAAAGCCAGTGGTTGGGTATCTTCAAACACTGGCTTTATCAAGCATGCAATCACACTTTTCTTGTGGAAATGCAATCTAGTTTTTTGAACTACTAGCACTGGCAACTTCAAAAACAGATGGTAATGGATCATGTCTATGGCCTGTTGTGGTGAAGGAAACTGCACACCAAGCACTTAAGCATCTTTTTTTTTACAGTAATACCAAATTTGCTGCTAAACACAAAAGGAATACTGTTACTCATGGTGGTGCGTTTGAATGTCACAATCTACACCTGAAGCTCACGATCAAAAGTATCATTCATCCGCCAGTTCCCAGTTCAAAAAAAAAAATTGTTGTCCATCCACCCAACGAAAAAATTTTATCATTCACCCCCCCCCCCCCCCCCCGCCTCACAAACACAACTGTGTCAATCACCCCTAGATCTTGTTTACAAGATCTATAACATTTATTTACTGGAGCGTTTATTATATCAGTAAAACTACTTTGTCATCTTTTACTACCATATTAATTATTATGCAAATAAACTTTTGACGGGCTACATGGTTGAGATTACTGAAAGGGTTGTTTACCCCAGGCTTTCCTGGAAATTATGCCTATGTTTTTAATGCATTTCCCATAATTAAAATGGTCCTCTCAGAGACATTTGAGTGATCTTGTTCTTATTATGTCAGTAACTGTAATGGACCATATAGTGTTAATCTTTTAATGTCCTACAGAAAATGATCCAGTCAGAATTTTTTTTCTCTGTGGTGTTTTGGTCGAGGAAGTTAAGCAGGTTTTCCCATTGGTCAGACCTGAACTGAGTTGAACTGAAGGTCTAATGTGTCAGAATAACTCCCAACAGTCGAATCAGCCAATCACATTCTAATTTCCAGTGGACGGGGTCAACTCTGTGAAGGAAAATATCGCTCTTGCCCTTCTGGAAGTTCTAGATATGTCTGGAAGTCTAGATATGTGTGAATACAAATGGCAGTCTAATGCATGGGTTTGTGTCAAATGGTAAACA